>JACAFY010012658.1:0-59766 GCA_015252635.1 Dictyostelium capitatum
TTCTAATTGCAGAATTTGGCTTTTTTGGTTTAGTTTCATATACTCTTAAACAAAATCCTTTTTTTTGTGGATATCCTTTTAATAAGGTACTTCTTTTTTTTTTTGGTTTTCTTGCCTCTTTATTCTTTATCTGATTTATTGTTATCATTTATTATTTTTATTAATTTTATTTGTATTCCCATTAGTTTCATTTTTAACATTTTATAAAAATTTACTAAAGCTTCTTCTTTATTTTCTACAACTACATTTTTCTTTTTATATTCCTCTAAACTTAATTCTCGATATCCTTTATTATTTTCTATTAAAATTGTTAAAATTAATACTTTTTCGTCTAATCCTTCTTGTGTTAAAAATGCTAAAAAGTTTTTTATTTCTTTTGAATAATTACTTCCTTTAATTATTAACATTTCATTATTCATACGTTCTACAATCTCTTGATTACTTTTAAAAATATTTTTCATTTTTTTATATTGTAAATACTCTACTGTTATACTTTTTTCTTTTCCATACTTTTTTAGTTGATCTAATTTTGCTCCTTTTATACTATTTAATTGTGTTAATATTATAAAAGTATCTTTAGATTTAGTTGGTGTTTCAAAAATTTTACTTAATTTATTTTTTTTATTATTATATTTAAATTCTTTTCGTGTTATTAATTTTAACATAAAGCTTTATTTTATATATATTTTACAAGATCTACAGGTTCCTAAAATTTCTAAGACTTTCATTTTTAAATATGATGCTTCTATTGTTTCCCATTTTTTTTGTCCTCTATTAAAAGTACTAATTAATATTGCTATTTTAAAACAATCTTTTAATAACCTTTCTTTCTCTATATATACTTTTCCTCCTTTTGCTTCCTCAAATTCCTTTTTATAATATTCTTTTAATATTATACTTATTTTTGGCATTTGAATTTCAAAATAAAAAGCTTTCATTACATTTATCCATAAAATCACTCTTAAAGCTACGCCAGCTTCAAATAATTCTTTTGTTTCATTATTAAATTCATTACAAAATTCCATAATATTTATTCCATATTGTCCTAAAATTGGTCCTAATGGTGGTGTCATTGAAGCACTTCCTGCTCCTATTATTAGTTTTAATCTTACTAATATTGCTTTTGTTTTTACTGTTTCTTTTTTTGCTTCTTGCTTTTTACTTATATAATTCATTTATTTTTTTTTAATATTTTTTTTAATATTTTATCCCTCCTTAAAATATTTTTTAATTACGCTTACTTTAGATCAAATTCTAAAATACACGTCCCACCCTAAAATGTTTATTTCATATCTTGTTTACTTATGGCAGAAATAGGATTCGAACCTATGCGTTCAATGAACAAAAGATTTACAGTCTTCCGCTTTAACCACTCAGCCATTCTGCCTACTTTTGTTTTTTAGTTAAATATATAAGTAATTGTTATCCACAAATGCTTATAAAAAAAATTACTTAATAGCGGATTTTCTTTGTCTAAATAAAGAAAATCCGCTATTATTGGTCTTATAATTAAAAAACTAAATATACATAAAAACCCATAAAGAAAAAGAAAAATAGGGCGATTTACATATTTATATTTTTTTATTAAAAAAATGCTAACTAATAGTACTATAATTAGAACCCCCCAATAAAAAATAAAGTCTTCAATTCTTATAATACTATAATTATTTACACTATAACCAATTATTGGGGTTTGAAAGACTCTATACATAAAACGCAGCAATCCTAAAAAAAGAACCAAACTATAATTTATAAAACTATACATAAGCGTTTCATGCAAAGAGTCTTTTAAGGTTTGATTATCTATAACCTCTTGAAATAATTTTATATTTTTTAGAAAAAATATAAAATTAATACCTGATATAATTATAGAATAAAGAAATAAACTATAAAACAAACTCTTTGACATATCATATTTAAAACTTAAAAGATTAACTTCATTTTGCATAAAAATAATTAAAATTATGATAATATTCAAAACAACCCCTAACAACTCCTTATTTGAATACAGCAAAATTCCCTTACCCTTAAACATACCATATAAAGTTTGAGCTGGATAAATATTAAAAATGTATACACTTAAAAGCTCAAAAATATTTTGATACACCAAATTTTTCGAATCACATATATATTTCAAAATTAATATAAAAGAATATAATAATATAAGTAAAAAATAAATAATATAACATATTTTAATGCTGAGCTCAAATCCCGTTATTAACTTAGATTGACATGTTGCATGCGCTTTCCGTAAATACAACATGAAACTTACTAGTAATAAGCCTACGAAAAATATGCATATAGTTAATAAATGCCTTTGTGTACAAGATATTAAAAAGTGGTACTGAATCCTTTTTGATAGCAATTGAAAAATTATTACAAAAAACCAAATATAAATTATTTTCTCTACTCTACTTCTCATTACTTAGTCTTATGATTTACTACTCCCAAAAGGCCACCATCGAGATTGTTTTTTGTATTCTAATTTATTTTGTAAATCATTAATCTTTGTTTCATTTTCTTTTTTTTGTTGTTCTAAAGATTTCAGTAGTTTTTGATCTCTTTCCTGTTCATAAGTTAACTGTTTATTCTCGGATACTACTCTTTTATAAGTCTCTTCTAGAAGAGAATTTGTCTGATTCTGATATTCATTCCAAAGTAGCGGCACACCTACAGATATACTAGAGCCTAAAATCATTAAAAGATATTGATTTGTGGGTACCCCTGGAGTCCTCAAACCATGCATTAGAGCTTCTAAATAATTATTCCGCGAGATAAGCTCCTGTTCTCTTTGTTTTAAAGATTCTAAATCCTCATAAAATTTTCTTTTTTCCTGATTATCTAGTACCCCTTTTTCATAAATTCCAATTTGCCCTCTAATCTTGCATATTTCAGTATGATTACTACTTTGTTCTTGTTGTAACTCTTGTAATGTACTTCGTAGATTTGTATTAAAGTTTCCTAAAAGGCTATTTGCACGTAGTCTTTCTAAAGGTGTATAGAAAGCTTTCTGTCCAAACATGGCGTTACATCTTGTTAATTCATTTGGTGGCATGCGCACGCCCCCTTGTATTATAAATTCTTGCACGATTTGCGTAAATCTTTTCATTTTATTTCTTGTTTACTATTTTGCCTTTTTCCTAAAATAAGATTTGTTGCCTCGTATACTATAAGAATAATTCCTATTATATTAATTATTAGAAGACTTCTTAATGAATCATTATATATAGAATAATTAATAATATCATATATTGTTAATTTTTGCTGTTCAAAATAACCTTTTTGGGTTATTAGACTTCTTTGATAACTATTTAACCGTTCTAAGCAAGCCTCTTGCGTAATGCTTGAATTACTAAAAATGCTTTGTAAATCTTCTTGATAAACTTTAGAAGTTAAATTAATCTCACAAAATAATTCATCTAACGTTATAAAAGTTATTTCCGTTTTTTTTTGTGTTATTTCCTTATGTAGCTTATTAATTATAGTCAAAACCGAATTAATTATTTTTAGCTGATCATCAAGCATACTTAAATCTTTGTATATTAGTGTGTCTGATGCTAACGGGTTATATATTACAAGTAGTTTTTCTAAAAATGTAAACTCTATTCCCTTTCTTAGCTTTAACTCGTTATTCAAAGTATAAACACAATAGTTTAACTGACTAATATTGTTATACATACTTAATACTATTACAAAAATTTGCGAAAAAAAAAGTAAAAGCAATAACCCAAATATACAGATAACTCCTGAAACTTCATAAAATGCATATAAAATCCAGCATAAGACACTGCTTATAACACCCCCTAAAAAAAGCCCTATGATTATAAATTTATCCAACATTTTTATTATTCTTTTTCTTATACCCCGCCTCATTATCATTATATATTAAATTTTGTAATTCCTGTTTATAAAAATAGTTTTTATAAATAATATCCATTTTTTCTTTTTTTTTTTAATGTAAATTAATTATATTTGCAATGTAAATTAATGTTAATAATACAAATACGTATGCTTGTAAAAATGCAATTCCTAATTCTAAGAACATAAATGCAATTACACATATCCATGGTAAAATTCCAATAAAATAAAACTTCATTAAATAAATTGCAGCTACTCCTATAATATGAATTAATAAATGTCCTGCTAACATATTTGCAAATAATCTTACTGCTAAACTAATTGGTCTTAATACATATGACATAATTTCAATAAATACTAATAATGGTAATAACCATGGTTCAATTCCTGATGGTACAAACATTTTTAAAAATTTCATTCCATGAATTCTAAATCCCCATATTGTTATTCCAATCATTAATGTTATTGCTAATGTAAATGTTATTAATAATTGTCCTGTAATTGTAAAACTTAAAGGTACTAATCCCATTACATTTAATGTTAATACAAATAAAAATAATGACATTATAAATGGAAAAAATAATATTCCTGGCTTTCCTACTTGTTCAATAATTAAATCTACAATAAATTCATAGATCATTTCTCCCACGCTTTGCCAGTTATTTCCTCCTATTAATGTTGCTTTGTATAAACTTACTTTATACATACCTATTACAATAACCATCATACTTGTTAAATAAATTGTTACTGTTGTTATTGATATATCAAAAAATTTTGTCATGATAATATAATAAATATCTATTTCAAATTGTTCAAATAATGAGTTCATCTTTTTTCTTATCTATCTACTTCTCCAAATACTATATCTTGTGTTCCTATTAATGTTACTACGTCTGCTAATAAATGATCTTTTGACATCATATTTAATCCTTGTAAATGTAAAAACCCCGGTGCTTTTATTCTACATCTATATGGTTTAGCACTATCATTTGAATTTAAATATATTCCAAATTCTCCTTTTGGTGCTTCTACTATTGTATAATTTTCATTTGCTGGTATTACAAATCCTTCAGAAAAGAATTTAAAATGGTTAATACAAGATTCCATATCTTTTTTAACAAATGCTCTATCTGGTGCTGTTATATTCACTCCTTCTAATTTTATTAATCCTGGTCTTAAATTATTTAATGCTTGTTCAATTATTGCTAAACTTTGATACATTTCTTTCATTCTAATTATAAATCTTGTATATGAATTATTTTCTTCTCCTATAATTATTTTAAAATCATAATTATCATAATCATCATATGGAAAATTTTTTCGTATATCATATACTACTCCTGCTCCTCTTAATAATGGTCCTGTAAATCCATAATTTAAGGCTTCTTCTGCACTTACAATTCCAATATCTACTAATCTTTGTTTCCAAATTCTATTATTTACTAACATATCTTCTATTTCTTCTAATCTTTTTCTATATTGAACTACAAATTTATATATGTCTTCACTAATATTCATTGGTAAATCAAATGCTACACCACCAGGTCTTATGTATGCTGCATGCATTCTAGCTCCTGATACTCTTTCATAAAACTCCATTAATTTTTCTCTTTCTTCAAAAGCCCATAAAAATGGTGTTAATGCTCCTACATCCATTGCATGTGTTGTTGTTGCCATAATATGATTTAATACTCTTGTTATTTCACTAAATAATATTCTTATTACTTTTGCTCTTTGTGGTATTTCTAATTCAATTTCTAAACTATCTAAGTATAATCTTTCTACAGCTAAGGAATATGCATGTTCTTGTACATTCATAGATACATAATCTAATCTATCAAAATAAGGTAAAGCTTGGGTATATGTTTTCCCTTCAATTAATTTTTCTGTTCCTCTATGTAACAATCCAATATGTGGTTCTACTCGAACTACATTCTCACTTTCTAATTCTACAATTAATCGTAAAACCCCATGTGCTGCTGGATGTTGTGGTCCAAAATTTAATGTGAAATTTTTCATAACTTTTACTTCTTCAAAAATTTTACTTATATTAATCATTTTATTATATTTTCTAAATACACTTTTCTTTCATAGTCTCCCCATACTGCTCCAAAGTTATAATTTCTATATTCTTGCATTAATTCAATTGGTTTATATATTATTTTTTTATCATTTATATCATAATAAACTTCTAAATATCCTGTTATTGGGAAATCTTTTTTTAATGGATACCCTACAAAACCATAATCTGTTAATATTCTTCTTAAATCTGGATGTTTCTCAAAATAAATTCCAAACATATCCCAAATTTCTCTTTCTAACCATACTCCAGATTCAAATAAATTACTTGTAGTTTCTATTATTCCATTATTTTCTACAAATGTACTTATATGAACTCTTGTATTATTATATATACTATTTAATACATATATCATTTTAAATCTTCCTAATTTTATTTCTTCTATATTTAAACAATCTACACAAATTATATCTAATAACATTTTACATTGAAATTTTGAAGCTTCTTTTACAAATTTTAATACTTGATTTACTTTATCTTTCTGTACTTGTATTTCAATATAATTTGTTTTATATATGACTTTTTTTATTAATCCGGGAATACTTTCTCTTAAGTTTTCTCCTAAATCTACTTTTACTTTTAATTCGTTTTTATATTCTTTCATTTTTTTTTTATTTTCTTTATTCTTTTATTGCTTGTTCTTTTTACTCTAACTCACATTTATAACATGCTCCCGATCGGACTCGAACCGATATTTCCTTCATTATGAGTGAAGTGTTCTGACCATTTAAACTACAGGTTTTTCTTATATTATACGAACTAAACTAAATTACAAGTATTCCTGACATTACAGAATTTCACTGCTGGTAAAAACCTTATTATTAGTTTTTTATCAACGAGACTTATTTTCTTAAATCTTGTAGGCTTGTCAATTTTAGGCCTTAGGTGTCAGTCGTTTTTATTTATTTTTTAATCTTATGAATATAAGATTAAGAAGGACATCATTAATGCTAATAATCCTACTGCTTCTGATAAAGCGAATCCTAACATTGCTAATTTAAATAATTCTCCTCTTAAATTTGGGTTCATACTTACTGCTAAAATAAATGCTGCAAATACAATTCCTACTCCTGCTCCTGCTCCTGTTAATCCTATTGCTGCTAATCCTGCTCCTACTTTTTTTCCTAATTCTACTACTGCTGATGCTAATTCTAATTGTTCAATTTTTACTATACTTTTCATGTTTTTACTGTTTTTTCTTTTTATTGTGTTTCTTTCCTTTACTTACTATACTTCCTCTTTTATTTTATCTTATGCATCTTTTATAAAATTCTTTAACCTAAACCTTTTTCTGTAAGTATTTTTATTTATTTTATAATTTTTCGTGTATCCGATTGGTAAGACTCGAACTTACAGTCTTTGAGTCCCAAACTCAATACATTAACCAATTATGCTACAATCGGATATCCCAGTTTTTACTTTACTTATACTATTCTTTTATTTTTTTAGAATTTTATAATTTTTTATTGTTTCTTTATAATCCCTTAACACTTGAGAATTTATATCTTGTCTTCTTCTTTCATTTAATTTTCTTTTTTCAATAATTAAATCTTCAGTAATATAAATTACACCTACCATTCCTATTAATAAAATAATACATGCCATTATAAACCAAATACTTTGACTTCCATAAATTACATTACTTCCCATATTTCGAATATCTGTAGTTTCAATAAATAATTCATACATATTTAAATATTCTACTGTTGTTTTTAAACTAGCTCCTGTATTTGTTGGTAATAATAAAGTTATTTCTCTAATAGCTTCTTCTTTAATACGTATTTCATTATTTGTCATGATTATCCCAATTACTCCTATTACTCCTATTAAACCTACTATCATATAAATATTATATTTTTTCATTGTTTCTTGTATTTCTACAATATTAATATTTATCATCATTACAATAAATAAAAATAATACTGCGATTGCTCCTACATTTACTAAAATATATATACATGCTAAAAATTCCATTTCAACTGTTAATAAAATAGAAGCATAACATCCATATATTAATATTAAATTTAATATTGAATATATTGGATTAACACTTCGTAAAATTACTAAAGTACATGTTATTACAATTCCTAATAATATTAAAATTAATCCTGTTGTTCCCATTTTATTTAATACTTAAAACTATACTTATTCCTGCGATATAAATTAATAATGCAAATGGTAATAAAACTTTCCATCCTAAATACATTAGTTGATCATATCTAAATCTTGGTAATGTTGCTCTTACCCAAATAAAACTAAATAACATTGATACTCCTTTTAGTGCTCCTAATACTTTACTTTTTACAATACCTCCTAAAAAAAAAATTGATAATAATACACTCATTAAAATAATATTTGCATATTCTCCTAAGAAAAATAATGCAAATCCTGTTGATGAATATTCTACATTATATCCTGATACTAACTCTGCCTCTGCTTCTGGTAAATCGAAAGGTGGTCTATTTGTTTCTGCTAATGCACTGATAAATGCTAATAAAAATCCTGGTAATAATGGTATTATAAACCATATTTTATCTTGATTTTCTGTTATTTCTTGAATATTTACTGTTCCAGAATAACTAATTATACTTAAAATAATTAACCCTAAAGCTACTTCATAAGATACCATTTGTGCTGCTGATCTTAATCCTCCTAAGAAAGCATATTTAGAATTACTTGCCCATCCTGCTAATATTATTCCATAAACTCCTATTGATGACATTGCTAATATAAATATTACTCCACTATTTATACTTGCAAATACACTATTAACACCTACTGCAATTATACTCCATAATACAATACTTATTGTAAATGTAATTATTGGTGCTATTGCATATAATATTTTATCTGCTACAATTGGTATTATTGTTTCTTTTAATACTAATTTTAAACCATCTGCTAATGGTTGTAATAAACCTACTACTCCTACAACATTAGGTCCTCTTCTTTTTTGCATTGCTGCCATTACCTTTCGTTCAAATAATGTTGCGAATGCTACTGCTACTAATAATCCTATGATTACGATTAAACTTTTTATTCCTCCTTCTAATATTGTTCTTAACATTTTTTTGTTTATTTTTTATTAACTTGGGCATTCATCATATCTATATAGACATAATGTCTTCTGAAGGACTCGAACCTTCATCAATAACTTAGAAGGCTACAGTTCTACCAAATTAAACTAAGAAGACGCCCTTATGAGCGCATTGGGAATCGAACCCAAACCACACAGCTTAAAAGACTGATGCACTACCATTATGCTATGCGCCCACGCATTTTTCCCCTTTTTTTAAGTCCTATATCCTAAAGACAAAATATTTTAAATTACTTTACTGCACTAGTTTATCACTATTTGTGTACTCTTAAAAAAAATTGCATTTGAAAAAGCTTATTTTTTATATTTTGTGTTACTTAAAATTCCTCGAATTATATTAACACCTTTTTTTGTTATTTGTCATCTTTCTTATTTTTAGAAAGTTGTTGCGCAAGTAGTGGTATACTTGGTTCATATGGAAACGCTATACCTAATACTTTTAATTTTAAAAGACCTTCTTTTTCATTTTTTATATCTAAAAGTATTTTTCGTTCAATTTTATAATTCATTAAAGGTACAAAAAATGGAAATAAACAGCTATTTAATAATTCATTAAATTCTTTTAACTTTTCGGTATTTATCATTACTAAACTAACTTTAGACTTTTTTTGTTTTATTATAAAATTTAAGCCTAAAATTCTAAACATGCTATCTTGCAATCTTTCAATAGAATTTATATCAAAATTACTCACATCAAATGCATACTGATTCTTTTTAAAACGTTCCTCTAAATATCCGATTTCTAAATATAACATTGCAAGAAAATCTTCTGACATATAATTATCTATTGTTTCCGGTATTATTTTTTTTCCTTTTTCATTATAAAATTCTTTTTTTAAACTTTCATATATAGGATGTTCTTCTAATAAAATCTTGCAATATGTATTCCTAGAAATCTCAAAAGAACCTTTTTTTATTAAACCTTCTAAAAGAACTGTTACGCTATCAAAATAATTATATTCTGTTAATTTTCTTTTATAAGTAATCCTTGTTTTTTTATTTTTTATCTTTATATCAAGATTTCCTAATAAAATACCTATAACTTGACATTTTAATCGGAAATCTGAAAATAATAAAGTTATAGTCTCTTCCTTAAGACTTTTTAATGCCTGTTTTAAAAGTTTTAAATGTTTATTCATTTATTATTTTTTAGTCTTATTCCCACTTCGTGTAATTCTCCTAATCCATCAATTGGTTCTCCAATTTTAATAATCTTTATATTTAATCCACTTACTTTTCCTCCTTTTGCTTCCTCAAATTCCTTTTTATAATATTCTTTTAATATTATACTTATTTTCGGTATTTGAATTTCAAAATAAAAAGCTAACTGTTTCCTAAATATCCTTAAAGAACTATTACTTTTTAGATCTTTAATTTTTTGTTTTGGTTTATTAATATTTTCATTAATAATTACTCTATTTTGTCCTAAAATTGGTCCAAAAAAAAGTGATAGTAAAGCACTTCCTGCTTTTATTATTAGTTTTAAGCCTACAAATAATCGTCTTTTATATTTATATTTTATCTTACTTTTTATTTTTATTTTCTTCATTCTATTTTATATTTATCTTTTATTTTTATTTCATGTTATAATAAACTCATCCTTATTATTTATTATTAAATAATAACCAGCCATAAGCAACAATCCTAAATATTTTGAAGACGCCATATATCAACTTTCCTTATTTTTTTTTGTTAAAACCTCTCTTCAAAGGTAATTTATTCTTTTTCTTTTCTTTTAGTATTCGTTTGGTAAAGATAGGATTCGCACCTATTCCTAATATGATTTTGTAACCTACATTTGCATTTGAACTACTATTATTCCACTTTACCTTTATAACCTAGTTTATAGACTCTTCTCTACAATTTTCATTTTTTTATGGTCAGGATAGGATTCGAACCTATTCCTAAGGGGCATGAGCCCTTTGAACTCCCATTATTCGACCTGACCATAAATATAATTATGATTTTATTCCAGCACCAAGTTCCCTTAGCGCCACCGTGTTACGACTTTACCCCAGTCACCATCCTCTTGTTTGATAACCTACTTTCAATATTTGCCATAATAATTGCTATCTATTGATAGCTGTAACCCTTAAAATTTTAAATAGTTGAAATTATAAATTATCTAAAAAAGGCTGACTTCCGTGGTGTGACGGGCGGTATGTACTAATGCCGACAACGATTCACCGAAGCTTTATGATCTACGATTACTAGTAATTCCTCTTTCATTGTTTCGAGTTGCAGAAACAAATCCAAACTAAGGTTACTTTTCAGGGTTTGCTCCAGCTTACACTTTCGCTTCCTTTTGTTTTAACCATTGTATTACATTTCAAGCCCCCCATATAAGGGCCATACTGACTTGACATCTTCCTTAACTTCCAATGTGACTGGGAGTCACACTCTTGTGTTCATTTCTCTTTTAAAGTAATTGAACTTAAGGATTTCGTTCGTTTCAGAAATTAATCTTACACCTAACAGCACGAACTGACGACAGCCATGCAACACCTGTTCAACGTTTATCTTAATAGAACCTTTTCAGCTTTTATTCTTTACATTTTTTTTATGTGTTATATACGTCATTCAAATGGGGGTAAGATTTTACGTGTTGTATCAAATTAATGAACATAATCCACTACTTGCGCAGCATTCCGTCAATTTCCTTGAGTTTCAATCTTGCGATCGTACTTCTCAGGCGGAGTGTTTAACGTGTTAACTCAAATACTATTTTCTAATATTGAACACTCATCGTTTACTGTCTAGACTACTCGGGTCTCTAATCCGATTTGCTCCCTAAACCTTCGTGCTTTAGCGTCAGTATCACTTGTATTTTGCCTTCGCCAACTGTCAGTCGGGCTACTTTAAAATGAATTTTACCTCTAGGGTAGCCCTTCTAAATACATCTTCTTTACTCTAGTTTCTTTGTTTATATTATGCTTCCTCCTCTTTTTTCAGTGGCTTTTACATAAGACCTTTTAAAAACCGCCTACGCGCCCTTTACGCCCAATCCTTACGAATAATGCTTGTCCCCTCCGTATTACCGCGGCTGCTGGCACGAAATTAGCCGGGACTTATTCTTTAATTTTTGTCATTTTCTTCCTTATTAAAAGAGGTTTACGATTTACTTCATCCCTCACGTGGTGTAGCTGGATCAAGCTTGCGCTCATTGTCCAATATTCCTCACTGCAGCCTCTTAAGAGTTTGGTCATTGTTTCAATACCAATGTGGATGATCATTCTCTCGAACCACCTACGAATCCCTGGCTTGGTAGGCCTTTACCCACACCAACTACCTAATTCGATATACGCTTTTATAATAACGAGTCTTACTTTTTTTCAAGTTCCTCTTTTCACTTTCGTTTTATTCTGTATTTTTTATTTTATTTCCAGATTTATTATTAAAATTCATATACATTACTCACCTTTTTGCTACTCTATCTTCTGATAGCGTTCAACTTGCATGTGTAAAGCTCACCACCAGCATTCATTCGGAGCCAGAATCAAACTCATTTTTTTGTTTTTAATATTTATATATTTAATTTTCTCTTCATCCTTTTTTTTTGTCGTCTTAGATTGGGATCGAACCAATGACCTCCAAGTTAACAGCCTATTGCTCTACCAACTGAGCTACTAAGACAGCTTTACGCGACAATCAGAATCGAACTGATATCCTCGCTTTTGCAGAGCTATGTATTACCATTATACTATATCGCCGTTCCCTTTTTATAAAAAAATTTTATAAATATAGAAATTTTATCTTTAACTTAACCTTCCCATAATCCTTTAATTTATAAAGCACTAAATTAATTCTCACTAAGCGCTTCTAAGAAATTTTGTAATACTTCTGCATCTTTATCTTCTAATTCAAGTGGTGCCTGTGTATGAAGATAATTTGCTGCAGATTGTGTATTCACATGATAATTATTTGAGTTTGCATATCTATGTGGATTAATACCTTTTTCTGCCCAACTTTGAATTATTTCTGGTGGTGTCGTTGTTTCTATAGTTTGTGAGACAAACCGTGTATTTGGAATTACTGCATTATCTGTATTTGGTAGTTCTACTCTATTTTCGATTAACTTAAAATTAGATGGACTATATCCAACAGAACCTTGAGAAAAACTCTCAGGTACTTCTAACTCTAAATCATCTAAAAAAGTAGAATTAGAATTTTCAACATAATTATAAGGAACTACTTGCTTATTATCCACAATATCTTCCATTATACTTGAAGTACTAGTACTATCACTACTTACACTACTACTACTACTACTACTACTACTACTACTAGTAGAACTATAATATTTATAAATACCATAACCTAATAAACCTAAAGTAATTGCTAAAAGTGTACCTATAACTATAATTTTTAAATTCCCATTAGATGCATTATTAAGTAAATTTGCTTCTTGTTGTAATGTATTTACTAAATTAACTAATTCTTCAGCTTTTCGTTTTGCTTCTGCTTTCGCAAAAATTTCATTTGCGAGCTCTTTTAAATCTTCTAACAAATATTCTTCAATATCTTTAGCAAAAGTAAGCTCAATATCCATTTTATAATTTTTTTCCTTCATTAAATTATTTAACAATAGGTTTAAATATTTCATTTTTTCTTCTACTGTATATACTTTTAGTACCTGTAAATAACTATTAAAATTATATATTACAGATACTTTAGCATTCCAGTGTAATAAACTTATTATAAATCCATATATAATTTTAAGATTTACCATTGTAAATATTCCCAATAATATATTATTTATAAATTTTTTCTTATATAAAATATAACTATTTATTATACTAATACAAATAATAAAAATATAATGAAACTCAGTATGTGAATTACCTAATAACATTATTAACTTTTCTTTGCTTATTAAATATAAACATAACCCTAAGATTATAAATATAATGATAGGTAATACTAGGCCTAATTTTTGTTTATAATATATCAATATAAATGTTAATCCTCTTAATATTTTTTTCATTAGTTGGGCCAAGAAACCTTTCATTTTATTTTATTCCATCATAAATGTAAATTATCTTTTCTTTGATCACCCGTTTATATATTTCTCGTCCATGTTTCTCTTTTTTATTGCTCCCGTTTATATATTTCTCTTCTCTTATCATCTTTTTTTTCATATGCTTTCTTTTCTTTTTTATTTATTTATCATCTTTTTTCTAAAACCTTTTATATTTAGTAACAGAAAATTAGCTCCAATCTAATGCTCCTTTTTTTATTTCATATATAAATCCAATTGTTAAAATTACTAAAAATACTATCATAACACTATATGATGTTAAATTCATACTCATAATACTTACACTAAAGGGAAATAAAAAAGTAATCTCTAAATCAAATATTAAAAATAAAATTGCTACCAAGTAAAATCTGATATCAAACTCTCCTCTTGCATTTCCAAAAGGATCAAATCCACATTCATATCCCATTAATTTATCTTCATAAGCTACCTTAAACATTAAAAAATAACCTAAAAAAAATAAAATAACAGATAATGCTAAACTAATACAAAACAATACTAAAATATATTTAAATTCTAATGTAACTAACATATTGAACTAAATTTTGAATCTATTTTCTTTTCTGAAATTACTTTTAAACTGTCTTTATTACTTGTTGATACTGATACTTTCATTATGTCTTCGATAATTAATGTACTATATGCATTTAACTTTTGATCAATAAATTGTTCTGTTTTATTGCTTAATGTATCATTATTTACTAATTCATTAGAAACTTTTAAAGTTTCTGTAAATGCCATTGTATTTCCTACTGTATTAGATTCTAAAAATCCATATGCATATGTGATAATTTGTTGATATACATGAATGATTTTTTTTCCTTGTGTAATAATTTCATTTTCTTGTTCTTCTGCTCTTGCATTAAATGCTTCATTTGCGCTATCTTTTACCATTGTTTTTATTATTGCTATTGTAATAATAAAACTAATACTAATTACTAACTCCTCATTTATTGCTATTTCTTCTTTTGCTATTAAACATATTAAAATAATTAATCCAAGTATTAAGTTTGTCATCATTATTTATTTTTTGTTTGTCCATTTGTAAAGTATTCTTTTACTTCTAATAATACTTTATTTACTAATTTTGTATCTCTATGTGCTATAAATTTTAAATATTGATTAATTACATCTAATTTCATAAAGGAATCTCTTGTCATATTAAATGTATTTGGTGATACTTTTATTTGTGCTTGTTTCATTTTTAAACTAAATTTATATCTAAATTTTAAGTTATGTGCTAATTTTACTATAACTGTTCTATATAATATAATATAAAATGTTATAAATCCTACTAATGTATAAAACATTTCATTAAAAAAGATTAAGAAGTCTAATTGTGGCATTATATTTTTCTTCCTGTTTTTAATACGCTTTTAATGATTGCTTTTTCTATTATATATATGTAAGGAAATAATACTAAAATATATATAAAATATATAATAGTACATACTAACCCACATGTTAAGTATGGTTCTGCTGCTGCTTGGGATCCTAAGAATCCTAAGAAGAAACATAATGCTAAGAAACTCCAGAATAAATTTTTATGTATTTTTCTAAAATATGAACTTCTTACTTCTGCAATTGTTAAAAATGGTAAAAATGCTAATACTACAATTGCTAATACTAATGCTAATACTCCTAATACTTTATTTGGAATTGATCTTAACATTGCATAAAATGGTAACAGATACCATTCTGGTACAATATGTGCTGGTGTTACATTAGAATCCGCCATTAAATAATTATCTGGATGACCTAAATAATTTGGTGCAAAAAAGATAAATGTAAAAAATATGATTAAAAAAATCATAAATGAAAATAAATCTTTAATTGTAAAATATGGTGTAAATGGTATTTGATCTACATTTGATTTTATTCCTAAAGGATTTGTTGATCCATTTTCTCTTAAAAATATAATGTGTAATCCAACTAATCCTACAATAATGAATGGACATAAATAATGTAAAGAAAAGAATCTATTTAATGTTGGATTATCTACTGTAAATCCTCCCCATAACCATATTACGATATCTTCTCCTACTACAGGAATTACTGTTACTAAGTTTGTAATTACTGTTGCTGCCCAATATGACATTTGTCCCCATGGTAATACATAACCTAAAAATCCTGTTATAATTAATAATAAGAATATTACTACTCCTGATACCCATAACATTGAATTTGGTTTTTGATATGATCCATAGTATAATCCTCTTAACATATGTACATATACTACAATAAAAAAGAAAGAAGCTCCGTTTGCATGAACATACCTTAATAACCATCCAAACTCTACTTCTCTTACTAATCTTTCGATACTATTAAATGCTAAATCCACGTGTGCACTGTAATGCATTGCTAATAAAATTCCACTTACAATTTGCACAACTAAACATATTAATGAAAAAAATCCAAAATTCCAAAAATAACTAATATTTACTGGTTCTGGATATCTTACTCCTGCTTCATATACTCCGTTTATTATTACATTTTTTTTAACTAATCTCATAATTTTATTTTATTTTTTATTCCTGTTTATTTTTGAATAAACTACTGCTCTTATTTTAATATAATCCCTTAACTTCTTGATTTTTTCATTACTATTAATCTTAATCTTTTTTATATCTTAAAAATTGTAAAAAATCTCTTGACTTCTCTTATTAACTCTATGTTTAATTTCTTTTTTTCCTAATTGTTCTTCCATTTTTATTTATTTATTTTTTTTATAACTTCTTGTGCTGCTTCGTTTATTGCTAAATCACTTGCTTTATTTGCCTCGTTACTTATATATTTTATTATCTCATAAAGATTTGTAACATCAGCTGCTGATAACGTTTGATCCTTTTGCATTAATTTTAATATTGCACGTTTATGCTCAATAAAATAACTTACTTTTTCGTCAAAAGATAATTCTTTTGCCCTATTTAAAATATTTGTTAAAGTTTCTAATGGAGGTAATTGTAAATTATTACTATCTCTTAATGATTCTCTTATCTCAATAGCATGTTGTTCGGCAATTGCTTTATACGCATCTACTATTGGCTGTGCATTTACTGATTCAAGAAATTGGAGTATTACAAAACCTATATATAGTGCAATTCCAAGTTTTATTACCATCTTTATAAACAGTAATTCACCTCCTGTTAATCCATTACTTAATACATATTTAAACTTTAATTTTTTCTTATTTTCCATTTCTTTTCTTTTCAAATTTTATTGCTCTTATTATATGATAACCTTGTCTTTCACAGGTTCTTCCTACTTTTTTTATAATTCCTTTTTCTTCTTTACTTTTTAATTGTTTTTCGCTCCTACTTTCCATTCTTTTTTTTGTTTTTTCTTATTTTTTAATAATTATTGCTTTGCAATTTGCAAATCATAATTTTATAATGCTTACCTCTTTATTTTATATTTTGACCTTTTTTTAAGGTTGTCATCCTGTATTTCCTTAATAACCTTAGTTACCCTATGATTCCCTTTTATCCCCCCAAGGATGCCTAACAATACTACACAATTTAAATTTTAGACATCCTTTTTTATATTTAATGTAGCGCTTTCGTAAATATATTAATTAACTTAACTGCTATTTAATACATTTTTTGGTATTATTCACGCGAAGTAGGACTTGAACCTACAATTACCATTTTGGAGACGGTTGTTTTACCAATTAAAATATTCGCGTTACATAAGCATAATAAAAGGTCACGATAGTAGGACTTGAACCTACGCATAATGATATCAAAAACCATCGCCTTACCAACTTGGCTATATCATGAACAATTATTAAATTACTATGTAAAAGTATTACTGCCATTGTATAATTTCCCATTTACTTTTCCTAATAGTTATATTATGTTATACTATTTCTTTAATTTTGCAGGTGTTCTATTTAGCAAAAAGATAATAGTATTATGCAGTAATACCGATAATTACAAATCTAATATAGAATATTTGTTGTAGAAAAATATTTCATCCTTCTTTAGTACTACTTTACTAATCTGATTAAAGATCATATTAATTATTAAATTAATAGAAAGATTCAAAGAATCTTTATAGTATATTACTATTTATTTTTATATGTAGCCTATCTAAGTAATAGTCTTTTACCTGAATATGAAAAGAGCTTAAAATAAGTTTCTTACTTAATATTTTTTCAGCAATTATCTCAAAATGATGCTATAAATCATTTATATTTGGATGTAGCTACTTAACGGTACCGTTGTTACGATAATTAATACACCAGAGATCCACCCAACCCAGTCCTCTCGTACTAAGGTAAGGATTTTAATCTTTTCTTTATAACAGTAGATAGGGACCGATCTGTCTTACGACGATCTAAACCCAGCTCATGTAACACTTTAAATGATGAACACTCATACCCTTGGAAACTTTTTCAACTCCGGGATGTGTTAAGCCGACCTTTTTTGTTATCGTATACTTGTTTATAATATACTTCAGTTATTCACATAACTGTTCAGACTATGTCTTCATTTTACTTTACTTTACTTTCCTAAAATTTGTTAGGCGCTCTTGGATCTAATATTGGTTACACACCTCAAGATCTAGTCGTTGAACGTTTTTAATACCTTTTTGTGTAATATTAAATTTCGCTGCAAGTTGTCTTATATTATTCGTATATAAGGTTTTCTTGACAATTCACCTAATTTATACTCGACATCTTTTTATGGTTTATCGAGGTGCCGAACCACGGGACAGATATGAACTCTAACCCGTGACTAGCCTGTTATCCCTAGCGTACCTTTTATCCGTTAGCAATAGCCTTTCCACACAGAACTATTGGATCACTATGATCGACTTGCGTCCCTGATCGACTTGTATGTCTCTCAGTCAAGCAAACTTATGCCATTACACTCTACAATTAACTAACTAATTTAATTTGAGTTTACCTTTATACTTCTTCGTTACTATTTAGAAGAATGCCGCCCCAGCCAAACTACCTAACATACACTATTATTTTTGAGTACTATTTTTTTAATAGACTTAATATTTCACCAACGCCTCCTTTGAATTAGCCGAAACTAAAAAATCATAAGCATCTTAAGTATCCTACGTAATTAAAAATGTTATACAATATATGCTAAAAGTTAAGGTGCATAGGGTCTTTCCGTCTAGCTGCTATTATTCCGCATCTTCACGGAAAATTCAACTTCATTGAAGTAATGCTGGAGACAGTAGGGAAGTCGTTATATCATTCATGCACGTCACAAATTACGTGACAAGGAATTTCGCTACCTTAGGACCGTCATAGTTACAGCCGCCGTTTAGATGGAATTCAATTTGAGACTTGCATCTCTCCTTTTCCTCTTTACCCACCGGGCAGATTACAGACCCTATACATAATATTACTATTTTGCAGAATCCTGTGTTTTTATTAAACAGTCGCTACCCCTTCTTTTCTGTGATCTTCAATTTATTTTATTAAACCAAAGACACTCCTTCTCCCGTAGTTACGGAGTCATTTTGCCGAGTTCCTTCAGCATCATTCATTCTTCACTTTAATATTCTCTATCAATTAACCAGTGTCGGTTTAAGTACGATTTTTTGTTTAAAATATAATTAATTATATTTTGTTTTCATTTATTTTTAAAACTTATATAGCATTAATTCATAATATAAGTAAAATACTAATTTAACTACTATAAACATGTAAACTAAAACTTTGACAAAAACGTTAGAATTATTAATCTAAATACGCATCAGTAATCTATTTTCATATTAACCTTAGCGATCGCGTAACCCTAATCAGACTACCTTCTTATTAGGAAACTTCTAATTTTCAGTGATAAGGTTTTAACCTTATTTACATTACTCATATCAACATTCTTTATTCCGATAACTCCATTAAATCTTCTTAATTTAACTTCACTGTTATACGGAAGATTTTACTACCAATTTTATAATTTTGTAGTTTCTGTATAATATTAAGTTCCTATTCATTGTTGGCTAAAGGACGCCTTAAATTGGTGAGCTTTTACGCTTTCTTTAAAAGATGGGCGCTTCCAATCCTACTTTCCAATTAACTTCACTTCCTTCTTGCCTTTGACACTACACTATTATTTAAGAACATTAACTTACAATCTGGGTTGTTTCCCTTTCGACGCATGAACCTTCGCGCCCACCGTCTGCTTAATGGTTAATACATTTCTTAGTATTCGAAGTTTAAATAATAACCTGTGGTTAACTACTCAGTGCTCTACCTCTAGAAATTTTCATACCATCACTCTACCTAAATAGATTTCGTAAAAAACAGCTATCACCAAGTTTGATTAGCCTTTCACTCCTAATCACAAATCATCCCAAACTTTTGCAACAGTAACGGGTTCAGTCAAATTATAAAAGAATTTATAAAGTACTTGTTCATAATTAGATCACTTGGTTTCGGGTCTAATAAATGTAACTCTTAAACACCCTATTAAGATTCGCTTTCGCTACGCCTACAGTTAACACCTTAAGCTTGCTACGATTTATTAACTCGTTGACCCATTATACAAAAGGTACGTTGTCATATTACTTCCAACTGCTCTTCATGTTTACAATTTCACATTCTTTTCACTTCTTAGATTTTTTTCTTTATTTTCTTTTTCATCTTTCCTTCACAGTACTTGTTCACTATCAGTCATATAAGTGTATGTTGAGTTTGAGGGTGGGCCCCCATTATTCAAACAAATTCTTCCTTTCTTCGTTTTACTTCTTTACCATTCTGCCTTTCCTTTACTGGACTTTCACCTTCTATTGTCTTGGACTTCCACCTAATTTTCTGTATTCTCTTCCTGGTCTTTTTTTACTCTACTCTGACTTTCGCTCACCACTACTCGCCGAATCTCTTTTGATTTCTTTTCCTTTAGTTACTGAGATGTTTCACTTCACTAAGTTTCTTGTCTTCTTTTGGTCTCCCCTCGGATATTTATAGATCTTCAATTGCTATTTCTAGCTTTTTCTTATGTTTTCCCTATAACCTTTCGTTCATTCTTACGTCCTTTTCTTATCTGCTTAGAGATCCGTTATAAACATTTGTTTTTTACTACTCTTTTCTATTTTTTCTTGTCTTTGCTTTTCCCTCTATACATTTCCCTTTTTATAAAAGGAATTTAGAAATTCCTTTTTTGATCCTTTTACTTAACTGTTATACCTGATGTAAATCCTGATCACCCTTTACTTTATTATTATTTATTTTTTTCTATTGCTTCTCGTAAATTTATGCTTTTACATAAATACGAACTAAACCTTAAAAATTCTAATACAAAAGAAGTTTAAGCTAAATGTCAAACCCTTTTTAACATTATAACTTTAGACAAAAATTGTAAGAATTTTTAATAAATTATTTTACGGATGCATTACACATTTCTGTGAATACTGTATCTTTTGGATTAAATGCTTTTACTGCGTCTACACATGCTGCATAGATTTTAAAACTTGATACTGTGTTTACATATTTTACTAATTTTTCTTCTTCAGATCTTACTAATGTTAAATCTAAGTTTTGGAAATATTTTGTTCCCATTGCGTAGATCATTAATGCTTCGATTCCTACTGCCATTGGATGATTATTTACTTGTTTTAATAATTCAATTGTTAATCTTCCTTTTTTTAAGATTTGTGTTGTTACTGCATCGGCATTACTTGAAAATTGTTCGAATCTTGCTAATTCTCTATATTGTGCTAATTCTAATTTTAAAGCTCCTGCTAATTTTTTCATTACTGCTGCTTGTGCTGCTGATCCTACTCTACTTACGGATAATCCTACATTTACTGCTGGTCTAATTCCTTTATTAAATAATTCTTTTTCTAAGAATATTTGTCGATCTGTATTTGAAATAATATTTGTTGGAATATATGCTGATACATCTCCTGATTGTGATTCTACAATTGGGAATGATGTTAATGATCCACATCCATATTTTTCATTTAATTTTGCTGCTCTTTATAATAATCTTGAATGGATATAAAATACATCTCCTGGATATGCTTCTCTTCCTGGTGGTCTTCTTAATAATAATGACATTTGTCTATATGCTACTGCATGTTTACTTAAGTCATCGTATACGATTAATGCATGTTTTCCTTCATCTCTGAAATACTCTCCAATTGTACATCCTGTATATGGTGCTAAGAATTGTAATGGTGCTGCATCTGATGCTGTTGATACTACTACGATTGTATATTCTAATGCTCCTCTTGTATTTAACATTTCTACTAATCTTCTTACTGTTGATTTTTTTTGTCCTACAGCTACGTAAATACATACAATATCTTTATTTACTTGTTGATTTAAGATTGCATCTACTGCAATTGCTGATTTTCCTGTTTGTCTATCTCCAATGATTAACTCCCTTTGTCCTCTTCCAATTGGTAATAATGCATCTACAATTTTTACTCCTGTTAACATTGATTCATGTACTGATTTTCTTGTTACAATTCCTGGTGCTTTTCTTTCTACACTCATTACTCTTGTAGTTTTTGTATCTTGTAATTCTCCTAATCCATCAATTGGTTGTCCTAATACGTCTACTACTCTTCCTAACATTGTTTTATCTACTTTAATTGCAAAGTTTTGTTCACATCTTTTTACGATTACTCCTTCATAGATTGCTGTATCTTCTCCGAAGATTACAATTCCTACACTTGTTGCTTCTAAGTTTAATGCCATTCCGAATAAGTTTTTTCCTACGAATTCTACTTTTTCTCCAATTTTAATATTATTTAATCCACTTACTTTTACTACTCCATCTTTAATAAATAATACTTTTCCAAATTTATTGGAAGTATTTAACAAGCTATATTTTTTTGTTACTGCTTTTATATATTTTGCTAATACTTTATACTCGCTATATTTTTTTCTTTCTATATTTAATCCTGTTAATAATTTTTCTAATCCCATAATTCTCTTTTTTTCTTTCTTTATTTTTCCCTTTTTTTTGCTATAGTATTACATTCTGTAATAAATGCTTTTAACTCTGTTTGGTTTATTAGATTCACTGTATTATTAATCTTAGCTTCCACTGTATTTAAATGATTTAAAATTGTATTTAAATTTTCTATTTGCAACTCATTTAATGTTCGGTTCTGCTGTAATACTGTAAGTATCGCATTTCGATGATCTAAAAAATATTGAGCTTGTTCATGTGGTGTCATTGTATTAGCTACATTTAAAATATCAGTTAATGTTTCTAACGGTGGTAATCCAGTAGGATCCTTTAATATTTCGTTTACTAAAGTATTTACATTAGCTTCCGCTATAAAGTGATATTCTGTATATCCAGACATAAACGTCATATACCCAACAACCATACAAACTACACCTAGTACCATTTTTAAAATTGCAGTTTCGGTTCCTGGAATCCATCCACTTTTTCTTACTTTATTTACATTTTCTTTTGCTTTCATTATTCTATCCAACCTGCTCCTCTTTTATAACTTTGTGCAATAATTTTTTGCATCTTATTAATAATCTCATGTTTATCATCAATCAAAAAATCTAATGTTTTAATTACTTTATTATAATTAACTATAAGTTCTTCTGTTAAGTCCTTATTTGTTTCTAACGCAGTAGCTACTCCATCTCGAATACCTATTAAATAACTTAATTGCTCATCAGCTCCCAATTTTAAATCAATAAACATTGTTAATACTTCAGTGATACCTGACACCCCAGCTACATAACTCGCTGGGTCACTATGTAATGATTGTAAAATTGTTCGGGTACCTTCTGATACAGTTAAATGATACATCTGAAAATTACATAAAGCTGCTTCTGTAAATAAATAAGCGCCTACCACACAGGCTGCTGCTCCTAGTAAATATAAAACCCCTTTTATTAAATAAACTTCACCTACAAAGAATAATCCACTTTTTCTTACTTTATTAAAATTACAATATACTTTATCTTTCATCACGTAATTTTGTTTTTCTATTTTGTATTTCTTTTATTACTTTTTTTGCTTCTTCTAAACTTTGTTGTAAAAAGTCGGCTCCATCCGCATCCGGCTCATTTAAGCTAGCATCCTTTGCTAATTTTGAACAAAGTTGTATTAAATCAGTTGCTTTTTGTTTTGCTAATTCTGATAAGTTTGGATTTTGCTTTAAAAAGTTTATTATAAAGTCTTTTAAATCTAATAACATTTTTTCTTTACCTTGAGCATCTGAATTTATAAATTTTTGTGAACCTAATAATTCTGTTAACTGATGTACAGGTAAATCCTCTATGTTGTTATTTAAAATATCGTGTGTCGTTCCTGAATAAAGTTCTGCTAATTTTTGATACTCGGTAAGAGCACAAACTCCAAAATATATAGCAACTCCTGTAAATATAACGGCTTTTAATAAAATCCAATCTCCTGGAAATAATCCACTTTTTCTTACTTTATTAAAATTACAATATACTTTATCTTTCATTTTATTTATTTATTTATATAATCTTCCTAAATATTCTTGTACTTTTACGGCCTGAACTTTAATCGGCATAAATCCATGATCTACTCCACATAATTCACTACATTGTCCATAAAATGTTCCTTCTCTTTTAACATATAATCCAATTTGATTTAATCTTCCTGGTACTGCATCTACTTTAATTCCAAAGGATGGTACTGCCCAACTATGTAATACATCTCCTGATGTAATAATTAATCGAATATGTGTTTTTACCGGTACAACCATTGGATTATCTACTTCTAATAATCGTAATTGTCCTTCTTCTAAATCTCTTTCATAAACCATATAACTATCAAACTCTACTAAATCGTTTGCGTTATCTCCATACTCGTATGACCAATACCATTGATGTGCAATAATTTTGATTGTTACTGTTGGATTAATGATTTCATCCATTGCGTATAATAATGTAAATGATGGAATTGCAATTAAATATAAAATTACTGTTGGAATTAATGTCCATACAATTTCAATTACTGTTCCATGAATTATTTTGTTATATGCTGTAAAGTTTTTAAAAATTTCTATGTCTCCAATTTCTGGGTAACTCCATTTGTATGAAAATCTCCATAAAATTCTTCCCATAATCCATCCGATGAATACTGCTACTACAATTAAATAAAAGAATATATAATTATGTAAATCAATTATTCCTTCCATAATTGGTGTAGCTGGATCTTGGAATCCGATTTGCCAATCTCTTGAAAAATCTAATCCTATTATTGCTAATAATCCTTTTTTGATATTTTTACTTCTATTTCTATATGGTGTAAATATGTTATAAAAGAAAAATAATAATCCAAATGCTGTAATTAAGGATCCGTAAGAAGCTACTAAGTTCCATCCGATATATGCATCTGGATAATCTCCAATTCTTCTTGGCATTCCTGCTAATCCTAAGAAATGCATTGGAAAGAATGTTACATTTACTCCAATAAACATTGTCCAGAAATGAATTCTTCCTAATTGTTCGCTATATCTAGCTACTCCAAATAATCTATTACTATTCATAATTGCATAGTAATAATAATATCCTGCGAAAATTGCAAATATTGCTCCCATGGATAATACATAGTGAAAATGTGCTACTACGTAATATGTATCATGTAAACTAATATCTAATCCTCCATTTGCTAATACTACTCCTGTTAATCCTCCGATTGTAAATAATACTAAGAATCCTATTACAAATAACATTGGTGTAGTCATTTTTATAACCCCTCCCCATAATGTAGCTAACCAACTAAAAATTTTAATTCCTGTTGGAATTGC
Organism: Dictyostelium capitatum; assembly: GCA_015252635.1. Classification (NCBI taxonomy): domain Eukaryota; phylum Evosea; class Eumycetozoa; order Dictyosteliales; family Dictyosteliaceae; genus Dictyostelium; species Dictyostelium capitatum. Next base: position 25,801 of record JACAFY010012658.1, read on the forward strand.
AATAATCATTGTTGCTGCTGTAAAATACGCTCTTGTATCTGCATCTAATCCTACTGTATACATGTGATGAGCCCATACTAAGAATCCTAAGAATCCAATTGCACTCATTGCTGAAATCATTCCTTTTACTCCGAAAATTCCTTTATTACTATATTTTGCTAATATTATACTTACTAATCCGAATCCTGGTAATATTAAAATATATACTTCTGGATGCTTTGTGGACTCTCTCTTTATCACAACTTTTCATAAACCGTGGGGATTTATAAATTCTTTGTTCTAGATATTATATTCAAGGTTACTCTCACTAATCTACTCCTATCCTAATAATCGGGTAAGGGAGGCGGCTACACATGTAGCCGCCTCTTCTCTTTATCTTTACTACCTAAGTTATTTATAATATATATATCTATAATATTAAGTATATTTATTTTACTTTTTACCCCCCTTTCTTCCCCTTTTTTCAATTTTTTTTCAATTTTATTAAAACTTATCCTTTAACTTTGTTTTTTGATACTCTCATTATTTTATATACGAGTTTCCTAGTTTAACGACTTCAAACCACTCGATCGAAAAACTTCCCCCCTAGGAATTGCACCTAGTAATTAACCTTTATGATTACTCGCCGCTACTTAGCGTAAGAGAAGTGGTAAATAAAATAACTCTCGTTATTTTAATATTTACTTTTGCTACTTTTCTAATTGCAGAATTTGGCTTTTTTGGTTTAGTTTCATATACTCTTAAACAAAATCCTTTTTTTTGTGGATATCCTTTTAATAAGGTACTTCTTTTTTACGTTTATAAGTTATCACCATTTTGAAAATAATTTACTATACTTTTGACTATATATTTTACTATTAGTTTTGTTAACTCCCATCTACTAGGCTTTACTAATATATAATTTACAACAGGAGTATCTAATGGAGGTTCTACCATAAACATAGAAGGTAAATGATTACTTAATGCTATTGTTAATAGAAACCCTAAAATAATTATATATAACCCAGTATTATTATCAGCTAACTCATTTACTGTTTCTTCTTTATTAAAAAACTTTATATTTTTAATATTTTCGGAAAACTTTGGAATTTCTTCCATAGTAAGTGCTAGTAGGTCTTGTTTAATACAACTTACAGTTATTTTATCAAAAATTGTATAATCAATTTTTAATAAAATACAATTTTTGATAAAATAATTAAATTTTTGTTCCATAGTAAAAACCTGTAATACTTGAACATTGAAATATTCCAGGATTACTGTTTGGTTATTATTTAATTGTATAAGCATATATATTTTAAAATATACATAACACCCTAAAAGATTAAAAAAAAATATGAATAAAGCATATATTTTTAATCTGTCTTGTAAAATGTTTATAATATTTAAGATAATTATAAGTATTAAGATATAGACTGTAATATTATAGATTTTCTGATCCATCTTGATAATAACATTATAAGTAAACTCTTCTACAATATTTATTATAGCAGCACTAATAATAATTCCACTAAATATTTTATTTATAATTACAAAAAAGTCATAGCCTATTTGTTTACTTTCAATAATTTGTGATTCTTTTTTAAACTTAAAAGTATTTTTATACTTTTTTAATCTTTTCTTATTTGTTTTAAAATTCATTGTTTTTGTTATTCATCTCTTATTTATTTATTTATTTATTTATTTATTTATTTTTTCAAATTTATCTCGCTTATAGCATTTGCTATGATAATATGCGCCTTATCTCGCCCAGTCATAATGAGTTCTCTTGCAATCGGATTCATAAGTGATAAAGAATATCCTGTATCCATAGAAGCTATTATAGTTTTCATTTCTAACAGGTCTTCCATACTTTTTTTTAATATTTCAATTTCTTCATAAGTAAACTCCTCAAACGCAAAATATAGGATATAAATTATTTTCTTTTACCCGACAAACACCAATATCATTAAAAAGAATACCTAAAAATTCTTTAGACACAAAATCTGTAATAGAATTCGGTATTCTTTTTTTTGAATCCTTAAAAAAATCTTTATATACTAAATTAAAATTATCATCTACTATTTCAAAAAAAATATCCTTTTTTGTATACTTCATTTTTGATACTTGGAAATACAATTTACAAAATTCTAATATAATCTCTACATAAAATTTCCTATCGATACTACAACGATATGTAAACACTAGTTTTTGCTTTAATTTTTTAATTTTAAAATATTTACTTAAAAATAAACCTCCTAGTAGATTTCGTTCTCTATTTATCATTTTTATTATAATCATTTCTTTTATTTTTTAAACTTATCTATTATTTTTTCAATTGCATCAAGTAACTTATACGTCATTTTAATGTATAACTTAGCTCCTCTAACACGCAATGCTACACATTTTTTTAAGAAATTTTTTAAAATCGGTGTAATTTTATGAATTACTTTCTCCTGGTGTTGCAAACTTAGGTTTCTAAAAGCAGTTCTAAGCTTATAAAATTGAATAGCCGCTATCTTTTTTAACTCGCTAACATAATTTTTAAAGAACTTACGTGTGCTGTCAGTTATATATTTTAATTGCTCGTTTGTTGGCAATTGTAGATCTGTACCCGTTGGTGTTAATAGCCTTTTTAATATCTTTTTACACGTATAAAGAATCCCGTGTTCTGGACCTACATAATAGATAGGCGTTCCAAAAGGAATTCCATAGGGTCGTGTTAACCCATTCCCAAAGACCCTTGTTACAGGTTTAAAGTTTTTTGTTAAAAATCTAAACATCCTGTTATTTTTTTGGGGTTTTAATTTGATGAAGTAATAAAAGGTACCTATACCTAGAATTACGGTTATAACTCCAATACCGTAATCTACGGAAGTCAATGTTATACTAATATTACTAATCTCTAAAGTTTGTCGCACAAAAGTAGAGTTTCCCTGAAACGAAAACTGCCCGTGTAATAAATTATGAATAAAATTTCTTAAATAAAATCCTGCTTGTCTAAATACAGGATCAAATATATAATTATTACTTATTCTATATAAATACTCCAACCCGCTAATTACATTATTAGGGGTGTTGGAGTCGGGATTTATTACCGGAGTTACTGCAGGGTGGGTGGTTATTATGGTTTCCTGTTCACTATTTGGATTATAAGGATCGCCGTTGTTTAATATAGGTATCTCAGGTACATCTAATTGTATATCGGGAGTTTGATTATGTTGCATCCCCACAAGGTTATTATTATTAGTTTTGTTATTGTTATTATTCATCCTAAATTATTAATAATTTCTACGCCTATTTTAGCCACACCCTGTGGATCGTATAAATTAAGTAAGTTTGAGGTGGTTGCAGTTCCTCCTACTTGAAATGGACCTTCAATATCTTTCATTGTTTCTAAATAGTTTATTTTTTTACTTAACTCCATATATATTGTTGGATTTTTTAAATGCTCCAGGTAATCTGTAACCGTCTTCGCAAAAAATTTAACGGCTTTAGCTATATTTTCATTTAACATATCCTGTCTGTTAAAGTATCGAACTAGACCCTCATCTGCAGAAGCCCCTAGTGTATAAACAAAACATAATAAAAAAACAATTGGGATTACTACTTTACATAAAAATTCAAGATTTCCTTCCAATTTTTCAGCACGTGTTGAAAAATCTTGAAATAACTGATCAGCCTGCTTTGGGATTTGGTCAATAGTATATCCTATTAATTCCGGTTTTATCATTTCTAAATTTTGACGAAAGTCTTCAATTTTTAAACCCTTTTCTGTTAAAAGTTGAATCAAATACTCATATTTTTGGTCGACAGTATATGTTTGGGTAATTACTAAAGGGCCATACTCTGCTAAAATCGTTTTATATAAGTTTGCTTCAACCATATCTACTGTATTACTATCTATCGCCCATACTACTAAATTAAACACAAAAAGTAAGAACCCATGTAATCCCTGTTTAAGATTTCCTTTTTGAATCCGTTTACTTATGTAATTAACATTAAAAAAAATAATTAAAAATACAAAATAAAAGGTACAATCAAATAAATCCCCCTTTAGTTTTATATTATAAATAGCCTCTGGATAATTTGCGAGACCCCCTAAGGTCGATACTATTATAAAGAAACTAAACCCTTTATAAAAATAACTAAAAAAGGATTGTGGCAGTTTTTGGGGGTTATTTAATTTATCTAACTGATTCTGAACTTCTAAAAGTTCCTTATTTACCTTTTCTAATTGTAGGTTTAAATCATTTTCGTCTTTCATTATATCTTCTATATATTTTTTTTTCACTTCCTTAATATTTTCTATCATTTTTAATTATTATCTTTTTATTATTTTTTATTAAGAAGCTCATTAAAGCAGCAATGCTGCTAAATACTACTTCTGGTTTTAGATCACTCTCTCTTTTTTCTGTTTCAATACTTTCATCGTCGAATATTTCATCTAACGGAATTCCACAGGCTGCTAATAATTTTTCTTCATTTGTAACAGTTGCTAAGCATCTAAAGACTTTAGATGCTTGCAACATTGTTAATTCTCTTATTTTTTTTATTGTTTTTACTGGTTTCAATTTTACTATACTTTTCATTATTTTACTTGTTATATTATTATTACTCTTCATTGATTTTCTATTATTTTATTTACTACTTCTACACTGTTAGTTATTATTTCTGATGTATTAGTTGTAACTAATTTACTAAACCTGTATTTGACCCTCCTGTTCCTGGAAATAGCGGTCCCTCATATTTAAAGCCTACCTTTTGTCCCATTTTTCCTATATATGTCCAAACTACATTAAATTCATTTTTGACATTTGTGAATAATGTAGTTATATTTGTTAAATTATTATTCATTTGAGTGGTTATAGCGTTACTATTAATATTTAATTTACTAATACAACCTACTTGTTTTTGATAATCCTTCCTTGAATATTTCTTACATATTCATTCACTATATTTGGTATATCTCTCATATATATCATTTCTAAATCGAAATTTAATTTAATTGTTTTTATATTCTCTAAGCTAATCTCATAATTCTTTAATTTTTCGTAAGCTAATTCTTGTAAATAAGCTAACTTTTGTTCTTTTGTAAATATTCTTCTTAATTCTAAAAAACTATTGTTCCATAGAATATCCTCTTTCGCCTCTTTATTAGTATGAAAAATTATATTTATAATATATAGATTACATATCTGGTATACACGTTAGTAATTCACTAATTTGAAATCGTTTATTGAACTCTATTATATTATAAAATAACTTCCCAATGCTAGGCATGGCAATAATATACCATACAATCCTCTTAAGACTTGCTTTACTTCTATTTTTTCTACTTTATATTTCATATTATTCATCTATTTTTTCTCAAAAATTTACTTTCTAGTTTATAACGACTTTAAGCTGGACTTTTCGGCGGACGACCGAAAAGAAGCTTGTAATTGTACATTTTTATAAACCCCCACGGTTTTGTTTAATATAAGTTACTACTGTGATAATCAACATTTAAGTCTCTGAGGTTTCTACTTGCATGCCTGTGCGTTGGTTACCTGCGGATTGTTTACTAATAAATTCCCGCATATAGTTAATTTCATTTATTTATTTATATCTAAGTTTAAATTAGATTATAACGGGCCATCCTTGACCAAAGAACCAAAAAAGGTGTTGATATAATATTGGATCTCCTCCTCCAATTGGATCAAAAAATGTTGTTTCAAAATTTCTATCTGTAATTAACATTGTTAATCCTCCTGCTAACACTGGTAAAGATAATACTAATAATACAGCTGTAATAATTACAGACCATACGAATAATGATACCTTTGACCATTTTAATCCTTCAATTTTCATGTTAAATACTGTTGTTAAAAAGTTAATTGCTCCTACTAATGAGGAAGCTCCTGCAATATGTAGACTTAATATTCCTACATCTACTGCATGTCCTGGATGATATTCCATCATACTTAATGGTGGATAACATTCTGTTGCTAACCTCACACTTCTGTGCTATCGTTATTCTCAATTACTTCCATAATTGCTCGGACTATACCTTCATCTTGAGTTATTTTCATTTGTTCTTTCATATTCCTTATTAAGCTTTGAATAGTTTTTAATTTATTATGATCACCTTTATGCTTTCGATAAGATCTACTCCATATACGACATTCGATCGCTTTCATACCTATTAAATTTTTTTCACTATATTTTATTATATTTTCAACTGCTCTACTATTAGTAGTATCTAAAATAAAGCCTATGGTTTTAGTTCTAACCTTATTATTAATATGTAATACTTTTTTTATTGCTTCCAATACCTGTTTATCCTCTTTTTGTGTAATTCCAAATCCATGAACATACCTAATATTATCTTTTTTAGTAATATAATAACTACCCTCTGCTTCTATAAATCCTAAAACCCATGGCTTTGTTAACATAGCATTTTGCTCCCAAAAGGTTGAAATATAAGTTACGGGTTTAGTTTTTTTTAATAATTCCCTTAATTTTTCGTTATTTTTAGGGATTTCTAGCATTATTTCTAATGCCTTTTTAAACCTAATATAATCCCATTCTTTTCGCGTTACTAAAAAATACTTTTCAAATATTGGAATAATTACTTGCTTTATATGTGATAAGGTTCGTATTCTATAATGTGCCATATTATTTTTTGTATCAATAGTTATATTACCTACTCCCAATTGTTTTTTTATATAATATAATAATCTAATATTATAAGTACTTTGTGAAATTTTAAATGTTAAAGTTATTTTTTCATTAGCTTCTAGTACTGAAAAACTTCCGTCTCCGTCTGTCATACCTACTAGCCATTGATGAAACCATTCCTTACTCTCTGGATGTATCACATTAAGTCTCTGATGATCTACCTTTGTGGTAAACCAAGCTGATTGTCCCCGTGTTCTAAACATTTTTACTTTTAATTTTGTTATTAATGAGTAGTTTAGTTCTGAGGAGTTTCCAGCATCGAGTGATATTTTAAGACAGCTTACCTCACCATTATACATTTAACGTTGTATTGAGTATACTGTCCATCCTGTTCCTGCTCCTATTCCTACACATGATGATGTAAGTAATAAAAAAAATGAAACTACGATTAACCATAATGAAATGTTATTTAATCTTGGAAAAGCCACATCTGGTGCTCCTACCATAATTGGTAAGAACCAGTTTGCAAACCCCCCTAACATTGCTGGCATACAATTATTTAAATATTTTCATATTTATGTGGACTCTCTCTTCAATATAATTTTCTTATATTGTTTCACGTATAAGTCTCTGAGGATCCTCTTTTTTAGTTTCCTGCTGATTTTTCTAAATGTTTAGACTTTCCTGCACATAGTGAAATTACGTGGCTATGCCTTCTAAATTTAAATATAAAAATTAGTCAATCCAGCCTCCCTTACTTTTTTTATTGTTAGTCTGTAATACTTCATTAATAAGTTCTTCTATTCTAAGTTCCCTTTCATACAACCTTCTTAGTTCATTCGCTACTTGTAGTAACTTTTTTCCCTCTAGTTCTGATATTGCTTGTGTATCTCGATACTCAATAATATTGTTCATTAATGCTTTTAATGCTATAACTTGCTGTTCATGATTCAAATGATTTGCTTTGAATAATTCAAATAATGTATCAAAGATCTCTCTATGTACGCTTGCTGCATGTCCTAATGAAGCTTCCAACAACATTTGTGTTCCATTTTGTATTACATTTATATGTATTTCATAGGAAACTGCGGCTACTTTGTACATATAAATCATTGCTACTAATCCTACTAATCCTAGTAAACCACTTAAAAAACTTAAACCACCAAATTCAAATGCCTTAAATAAAAAAGGATCTATAGTTGCTTTTAATACTACTACTTTTTGCTGTGCACTCTTATTTAGTTTCATAACTTTCGTTCATAATTTTTCTTATTTTCTTTCTTTTATATTGATTTACTATATATAAGTTAACCACGAAGAATATCATTATTAATCCATGTGCTGTAACAATAACATTATATTGTTGTGAATCTCCTTCTAACATGTTTCCTGTTGATAATTCTAATCTTATAATTAATGATAATAAAGTTCCTATTATCCCTGCTAATATACTAAATGTGATATACATACTACCTATTGTTTTATGATCCACTGTAAATACCCATTTATTTAAAAATTTGTTTATACTTCCTTCTCTTTCTCCTATTTGATTATCATAAAATTCTATTAATTTCATTTTTTAATATATTTCTACTATAAAATTACCTATTTCTATTAATTTAGGTAATACTGCTTCTATTCTTCCCTTTAATGCACTAAATACATCCCCAAAAAAAAAGGCTAAAGGTGTTGACTCAATTACACTTTGATGTAATAACCAAGAATTTACATCACTATCCGCTATTATATTAGCTTCTTGTAATGTTGGTCCTATTTTATTTTCACTGCTAAACGGTGATACTAATAAATGTATGATATTTAGTATAGCCGCTTTTATTTCTATTATGTAACTATTGATCCAATTCCAATATTTATGTTTTATAACATAAAAGGCTACTATTACAAACCCTATACCTCCTAGATAATCATACATTTTTAATTTATTTATTTCTCTTTCACATATATAATCTCTATATACGTTTAATTTTTCAAAAAACTGAGGTTCAAGAAATACATTTTTATTCATATTATATATACGTTGTTTATATGCTTCGTTATTTTTTATTTGTAAATACAAATACCCTTTTCTATATTTTTCTGAAATAGGAAAGTAAGATCTTTCTATTAAATTTATCATACGATTATATTTCCAATGTGGGAATAAACCATGATGCTTTAATCCATAAACATCAAAAAATACTTGTACAAAATTGTCCTTAGTTCCTAAAACATTCCATTGATTTTCTTCTACTGTACATAACCGTAAGTAATTAAATAATGGTTCTGTAATTAGTTTCTCCTCTTTATAATTTTCCTGAAGCTCCTCTACAAGCTCATCATCATCCCAAAACTCTTCTTCTTGCTCCTCCACTGCTACATATTCAGATTCTTCTATAATATCAGGTGCAAACTTTTTCCTTCTATATTTTGCATATTCCCTTAAAGCAAATAATTCATCTACTGTTGGAATTTCATCAGCAGCCCAATTATAAGGATCTGGTGCTATAAAAGCGGGTGCTGCATCTTGTGCTTGAAAGGATACTTCTGGTTTTACAAAAATCGTTAATGTGTTTATCCACTTTTTTTGTTTTAACCCCCTTTTTATATCATCTTTTAAAAAAGATTTTAAAAATTTAAAATTTTGACTCGTTTTTATCTCGCCTTTTCTCATTAGATCCCAACTAGGTAAAACACGTACACTTGTTTGAAATTGAATTTGTTCTTTTATAATGTCTTTATAATCAGGTCTTTGACTTATAAATTTTAAAAATTTTTCTTGTTTTTCCTGTATGTTATTTATTTTCATATTTTTTATTTTGTCTTAAAGAATTATTGACTTCCCCACCAATATATTACTATATATAAAAAGATCCATACAATATCTACAAAATGCCAGTAAAATAATGTACATGCAAATCCTGTTGATTTATTTTTAAAGATTTGAAATTTTGTTCCAACATTTAATAAATTAAAGTTTCCTGCTAAAAATCTTACTGTAATTATTGCTATTAAAATACTTCCTACTAATACATGGAATCCATGGAATCCTGTTAATAAGAAGAATAATGATCCATATATTCCATCATTCATACTAAATGGTGCTGAATAATACTCATATCCTTGGCAACATAAGAATACTGCTGCACATAATAATGTTAAATATAATCTTGTTTTAATTAATTCATTTCTTGCTTTTAAAAATACTGTTACATATGCAAACTCAATTACATTTAAATCTTTTGGTTCTTTATAATTTGGTTCTACATTTTCTGGATTTTCAAAAAAGTATAAATCCCACTCAATATCTCTTAATTCTTTAACTCCAGCAGATATTGCTATTTCTTTTTTTTCTTTGTTCTCTTCTTTTCCTTCTTCATTTTTTACAAATTTTTCTCTTCTTTCTTCTACAAATCCTAATGTATTAATACTTTTTTTATGATTGTATAATGCTTCTAATCCTCTAAAATATTGCTCTACTTGCATTACTTTTTCATTACTTTCATGTACTGCTTTTTGTTCTGTTAAAATTGTATAGCCATCTGTTAAAATTGCTCCTGATAATAATAATAATACTGTATTTAATAATGGTAATCCCATATATGAATATACTGTTAATCCATATGGTGGCCATACACATCCGATTGCAATTGTTGGTGATAAACTTATATAAAAGTATGACCAAAAAAATGAGAAAAAGAACATTACTTCTGATATTATAAATAATAACATTCCCATAACTAATCCTCTTTTTACTTCATATGTATGTTGTTGATCATATAAACTATCATATACTACACTTACTCCCCAAACTATTAATCCTCCTATAAAACTACTGATTGCTACTATTAATCCTAATTTACTACTAATTACTCCAAAATAACTTAATACAAAGTATCCTAATGGTAATGTTGTCATTAATGGTGCTATTGATGCTCTTACTATATGATATGGATGTCTTTTTTCATGTTTTGGTTGATATACATTTGCTAAGAAGATTACTTCTTGATTTTCATATGGATATCCCCATTCTCCTGCTCTCCATCCTCCTACTTTTTCTTTTCTCATTATACTATTTAATATTCCTTCTAATTTTTCTCTTATTTTCATATTTTTATTTCTTCTATTATTTCTCGTCTTTTTGGTATACTTACTTTGATGCTTGTTTTTTTTCTTCCAATCTCAAGTTCAAAATCCTTACCTCTTTGTTTTATAATCTTTCCGACTATTGCTTCAGTTTTTTCTTTTAGTTTGATACTGACATTTTCTCCTCTACTGATTTTTATATCTATTATATTTTTTCTTTCTTTATTTTTTAATTTTTTTATTATTTCCATTTCTTATTGACTTACGGCTACTATTATTTTTATTACATTTATTATTTCATCTAAAAATAATTGTGAAAATATTATCCACATCACTCCTCCACTGATTATTGCTCCTCCTGTCATTATTTTATAATTTTCTATTATATTTTTTCCTTCTAACCCATTATATGCCTTTTTATCAATTAATATTATTTTTACAATATTTATATAATAAATCATTACCCCTACTGTTAAGAATAATATTATCATTGCTATATACATTCTTCCCTCTACTATATATGGTAATATTAATATTAATTTACTAATAAAATTAGTAAATGGTGGTAATCCTGCTAAATAAATTAATACTACTATTAATATTACTCCTATTGTTTTATTATTAATCCAAATGTTTCGTAATTCTGTTAATATTTCAATATTATCTCCTGTAATATTTCGTTTCATTCCTAATACAATTGTTATTAAGACTGTTAATCCTATAATATAATTTAGTAAATAATATATACTATAACTTACTAATTCTTCTATATTATTTCCTACAAAAAACATTATTAATAATCCACTATTTACAATTGCACTGTATGCAATAAATCTAATTAATTTTTGTTGTCTTAAACTTCCTACTGTTCCTACTAATAAAGTTGACATTATTAAAATAATTAACGCTTTATTCATTAGTTCCATATTAATATATGTAATTATACTCATATAAATATTAATTAATACTGTAATTGTTACAATTTTTTGTGTAATTGTTAAAAAAAATGTCATCATCATACCAGTTCCTTCATAAGTATCTATTAACCACCCATGAAATGGAGCTATTCCTAATTTTATTATTAATCCTAACACTAATAAAGCAACTCCCATTTTTATTCTACTATCTACATCATTCTCCATCACAACTAATAAGATATCTGTATACATTAAACTTCCTGTACTTTTGTAAATACTTACAATTCCCAATAAAATAATTGTACTTGCAATTCCTCCTACAATATAATATTTTAATCCTCCTTCTATACTCATTTTTCTACTGTTTTTATTTAAGGCTAAAATATAAAAACAAATACTTGAAATTTCTAAACTTAAAAATAATGTAATTAAATTATGTGCTTCCATACTAATTAACATTCCAATAATACTACTATACATTAAAATTAAAGTTTCTTCTGTTATTTTACTTTTACTTCCAGTTTTTATTCCCTTTTCAATTATTATAACTATTACATAACTAACTACAATTAACATTAATTCAAATACTTCTATTAATTCATTTTTAATTAAATGCCCATTTAATTTTACATAATTACTATCTTCAATTAATATTAATAACCCAATTACTATTAATGTTAATTTTAAACTTTGTAATACAACGTTCATTCTTTTATTTTTATTTTTAATTCCAATACTTCCCATAATTATAATAATTAAAGGTATTAAATATACACTATATTTTACAATGTTAATTATATTTTCAAACATTCTTATTTACTTATTAATTCTAAACAGTTTACTGCAATAATGCTTTCTACGATATTTGGTTTCATTCCTAAGATTAACATTAATATTACCATTAAAGCTATACTTGAAAATTCATAAATATCTAAATCCCCATATTTTATATTTTCTTTTTTCACTGTTTTTGGTACTCTTTGGTATCCACCTCTAATTGCCCATTCAGTAAAATATTGTCCATTTCCTTGGTTAGCATTACTTGCTGTAATTCCTGGTACTTTTATTCCTTCATTTTCTTCTCTTCTTAATGTTTCATTAACAAAAAAAATTCGATTATATAACCAAAAGGAATAAACCGCTGTTACAATCATACTTAATGCACTAAAAAATGCTATTATTATATTTTTTTTTATTAATCCTATAAAGATTAATAATTCTCCTACAAAATTACTGGTAATTGGAAATGCAATATTTCCTAATACTAATAAAAAGAATAATATTGCTAATACTGGCATTACATGTACTAAATTATTGTATGCATATAATATTCTTGTTTTACATCTATCATAAATCACCCCAATACATAAAAATAATCCACCTGAAACTACTCCATGTCCTATCATTAAAATAATACCACCTTCTATTCCTTGTAAAACACCACTAAATAATCCTAAAACAACAACATTCATATGTGAAATTGAAGAATAGGCTACTATTCTTTTTACATCTAATTGTGTTAAAGTTGCTATTCCTGTGTATAATATTGAAATTAAACATATTCCTCCAATAATTGGAAAATAATATTCACATAATTCCGGAAATAAACCAACATTATATCTAATATAACCATACCCCCCTAATTTTAATAAAATTCCTGCTAATAATACTGAACCTGCTGTTGGTGCTTCTACATGTGCTCTTAATAACCATAAGTGTAAGGGTGCAATTGGTATTTTTACTGCAAATCCTACAAAAAATCCTATAAAGATAATAATCTTTAAATTCTCTGGTAAAACATCTATTAATTCTCGTACCATTATATAATCTGTTGTTCCTAAACTACTATAGATTAATCCTATTGACATTAACATAAAAATACTACCTACTAAAGTATATATTAAAATTTGAAATGCTGCGATTTTTCTTTCTGTTCTAGATCCCCATAATCCAATCATAAAAACAATTGGAATTAATACTGCTTCATATAATATGTATAATTGTACAATATCTGTTGCAGCAAAAAAATTTATAATTAATACTTCTGTTAATAATAACATTATTTGAAATAAACTTTCATGTTTTCGTTTTATTACTCTCCAACTAATCAAAATACAACTAATTATTAATGTTATTGTTAATAATATAAATATTGCACTTATCCCATCGATATTATATCCAATATTTATATTTGTATTATTACTATACATTGTTGCCATATTAAAATATGGACTTATTTTTTGTATTAGTTCTGGACTTTCAATATCCATTATCATTACACAACTGACTATTACTAATAATCCCTGCACTCCTAATACACACCATCTATTTATATCTGTAAACACTGCTTGTTGGTTTTGTCTTACTTTACCTAAGTGTTCTAAGTTTTGTCTTTTTACTACTATCCATATGATTGCTATTCCTATTATACTATTTATTAAATTTAATCCTGTCATTTTTCTTTTCTTTTCTTTTACCCTATTTCATTTCCTTGCTCCCTATGGGATTTGAACCCATGTTATTGACATGAAAAGCCAATGTCCTGACCTAGCTAGACGAAGAGAGCAAGCTTCTTTTTTTTCTTTTATTTAACCTGTTGGAGACAATGGGCTTCGAACCCATAATTTAGGTATGCAACACCCATGTTATACCAATTTCAACTATGTCCCCAAATGGTAATAAAAATGTAAGCTGCTGATAAAGGGACTTGAACCCTTACCTTTTTACAGAAAAGTTTCTAAGACTTCCGCGGCTACCAATTACGCCATATCCATGCTTCTTGCTTACTTATTAGGTTAACCCTTTAATTTATTTAATTGTCTTATATTTATAATTCCTGTTTTACTGTATAAAATTACAACTATTGCTAATCCTATAGCTGATTCCGCTGCAGTAAATGTTAAGATATATAATCCACTTAATTCTCCTAAAATATCGTTTAGCTCTACTGAAGCTAATACAAACATCATTCCTAATGTTCCTAAGTTTAATTCTGATATTATTAAAATATTTATTATATTATTTTTATTTAATACCAAGCCTACTAATCCTGTTATATATATTCCTATTAATATTAAGTCTATGATATTCATTTGTTTTTTCTTTTTTTTTTCTTTTTCTTACTTTCTCGTGTTAATTTGATTTCTTTTTTATAAAACTCTTTTATTTTATTAATTTCTTTTTGTTTGCTAACAATTTTATTTTTTATTTTTTTTATATCTGTACTATAACTTGCAAATATTTTTGTTTCTTTTCTAATTCCTTCAAATATTGCATGATATATTAAAATTAGTAATAAAATTCTTTGTTTTTTTCCTATAAAGTTCCCAATTAATTTATATGTTAAATTAGGTAAATTTAAATTTGTACTTCCACATCCCATTGTACATATTCCTACTTTTTTACATTCATTTATTAAATATTTTCCTTGATATGCATCTAAAATTACCATAATAGCTGGTTTTTTTCGCATTCTAATTAATCCTAATAATTGTACAATAAACTTTTTTCTTACTACCATATTTGTTAATCCTCTACTTACCTCTAAATATTGTCTAATATTTTCTTTTTTTCTTGTAATTGCACCAGCATAATATATTGTCTTTATGTAAGGCTGTTTACTTTTTAAAATTAATTTTAAAATTAATTTACCATTTAATTTACTATTTCCTACTATTACGAATTTTCCTCTATTTCGTATATTTTCACTTATTAAATTTAATCCTCGTTTTAATACACTTAAAAAACTTCTAATATCTATTATATGTATTTTATTTACTACTTTATATACATATCCCATTAATGCAGGATTCCATCTCCTTTTATTCTGTCCTATATATATTTCATTTTTTATTATTTCTTTATACCCAAATCTTATTAATTTATAACTTCTTTTTGCTTTTACTTTTTTTATCATTTTTATTTACTTTTTTGTTTTTTATCCTCACTATCGGAATTGAACCGATACTCTATCAAGAAATAGATTTTAAGTCTATCGCGTCTACCAATTTCGCCAAGTGTTGGATTTTTAAGAATCTATTATCTAATTCGTTGAATTTTTTTTAATAAACTTACAAATTGTAAGTTTGTTTCAGGTTTTAATGTAAATGGATACTTAATTTCTGAAAGTCTTGGCTCATATATTAAAGTTGTTAATAGTAACCCATAATTTGTTTCTAAGTATCCTGGTCCTGTTGCTCTTATAGTTCTTCTAGGTCTTTCTGGTACTTTTGCTTTATTAGGTCTCTCTTTTCTAATTACTTGCGCTTTAATTTTTTTTATAATATTTTCTTTACTTTTACCTTCCTTGAATCCGATCATATCTCCAACTTTAATAGAATATCCAGGAATTTTCGCGATTTTACCATTTACTATAATTTGTTTATGATTTATAAATTGTCGAGCTTCATAAAGACTTTGTACTAAACCACTTCTTAATAAGATCATATCTAATCTAGTTTCTAAATGTTTTATATACTTTTCTTCATTTCCTCTAACTTTTTTATAAATTTCTTTTAATTGTTTTATTTTTAAATTATTATAAAATTTTCTATATAATCTATAAATCATTAATCTTTTATAATACAATTCTCCTTGCTTTTTTAAATTAACTTTTCTTTTTTTTATCTTCTTTCTATAAATTCTTCCTCCTAATCTAAATAATAAATGTAATATTCTTTTTAATTTCTTTTTTTTATAAGTTGTTTTTCTATTTTTTATTTTTTTATTTTTTAATGGATATAATTCTTGCTTTAATAAAAATACCTTATTAGATATTATATTTAATCGTGTATTTGTATATCCCTTACTTTGTTTTAAATCTCCCATATCCATATTATATCTTTTTATAAATTTTGTTCTATTTCTTTTTATTCTCATCTTTTTTCTTTTCAACTTCGTTGTCTAGAAGTGGGCTCGAACCACCGACTTAAAGATTTTCAGTCTTTCACTCTACCAACTGAGTTATCTAAACAGTCTGCTTTGACTTTATTGTTTCCCTCCTTTTTATTTAGTTCTCTTGGTTTTTACGCAATTATACTTTTAACTTAGTTGCCATATAATACATAATTCCTATTATAATAAATAATTCTACATATAAAAATCCTGTCACATATGATAATAAGCCTACTATTATTATTATTATTATTGCTTGTACAATATAACTAATATAAGTAGAAATTGTATTTTCATTATTCATTTTTAATTCATTAAATTCGTTTACTAAATAATTAGCTACCCCGGTAACTCCTATTTGCTCCCATAACCCTTTATCTAATTGTTTATTCATTACATCATAAGATAAATGGAAAAATGGAACTACAATTATAACTCTAGACATAAAATCAAAATACCATTTCTTTACAAAAAAAAAATAACTTTCTTTTTCTCCTTCAGTTACTATTATATTTTTTATTCTATCCTCTTTTAAGTTAAAATAAAAAATAATTGGAGTAATAACCCCATATATAAATGCAAAAAATGGTAATAATTTTAATTCTCTTTGTAAAACTTCAGATTCTAGAATTAAATTATTATAAGGATACGCAAAAAATGAATTATTCCATACTGGTGTACCTAATCCTACAAATAAATCTTTTGTTAAATATCCTATAAACATACTACATACTGCTAATACTACTAATGGTATTACCATTTTTGTACTTGCTTCATGTACTCCTGCTATAGTTTTATAACTCATTCTTGGTTTATTAAAGAATGTTAAAATTAATAATCTAAAAGAATAAAATGTTGTTCCAAAAGCTGCTACATATCCTATAATTGCTGCAAAAGTTCCTTCCCAATAATATGTTGCATAACTTGTTTCTAAAATAATATCTTTTGAATAGTATCCTGATAAAAAAGGAAATCCTGTTAATGCTAAAGTTCCTATTAACATACATTGATATGTTAATGGCATTAAATTTACTAATCCTCCCATTTTTCGCATATCCTGTTCATCACTTAATCCATGTATTACAGATCCCGCACTTAAAAATAATAATGCTTTAAAAAAGGCATGTGTAGTTAAATGATAAATACTTGCATTATAATTTAATAATCCACAAGCAAAAATCATATACCCTAATTGACTACATGTAGAATATGCAATTACTCTTTTTATATCATTTTGTACAATTCCTATAGTTGTTGCAAATAATGTTGTTAAGGCTCCTATTATTGTTAAAATATTTAAAATTGTTATTGAATAACTTAATAATGGAGATGTTCTTAAGACTAAAAATACTCCTGCTGTTACCATTGTTGCAGCATGTAATAATGCTGATACTGGTGTAGGTCCTTCCATTGCGTCAGGTAACCACATATGTAATCCTAGTTGTGCTGATTTTCCTACCACTCCTATTACTATAAAACTACCTATTAAAGTTATAGCATTCACTTCACTTCCTAAAATATTAATAGTATATTCAGTTACATAAGGAGCAACTGCAAATACTACAGAAAAATCGATACTTTTAAATACTAAAAATATGATTAAAATTCCAAAAAATAATCCAAAATCTCCAAATCTATTTAAAATTACAGCTTTTAATGCTGATTTATTTGCTTGTAATCTTGTATACCAAAAATTAATTAATAAATAAGACATAATACCTACTCCTTCCCATCCAAAAAATAATTGTACAAAATTATCTGCTGTTACTAATACCATCATAAAAAATGTAAATAATGATAAATATGAAAAGAATCTTGTTTTATGTGGATCTGCTTTCATATAATCCATTGAATATAAATGTACCATACTTGATATAAATGTAATTACTATAATCATTACACTAGTTAAACTATCATATAATAACCCATACTTTACATTTAAACTTCCTACTTGCATCCATGTTCCTAGTTTAAAGTGTACTACACTATTACATAATAATATTTCATATCCTATATAAATACTTGTTAATGCTGTTAACATCATACAAATTACTGCTATTCTAATACTAACCTTACTTCCTAATTTATGTCCTAATACCCCTGTTATTATACTTCCTAATAATGGTAATAATAGATTTACTAAATACATTTTTTATTTTTCCAACTTCCTGCTTCTTTTATTTTCATTTCTTTTCTATCTTTCCCTGTTATCATTAAATTTTTACTTAATCTTATATTTACATCTGTCATATAATAATTTTCAATTATATTGTTTATTGTTAATTTTTTATTTACTTTGACTTTTCTGTCATGTATTCCATTTATATTATAATTGACATCAATATTTTTTATTTCTTGTTCTTTTCGTTTTATTTCTTTATTATTTAAATACATTAATTGAATATACCCAATCATACTATTTTCTTTTATTTTTTTTCCTTTAGTTATTTTTAATTTTTCAATTTCACTTCTTTTTCCAAAGATATTTATATAATTTTCACTTTCTTCTTCAAAATCTTCAAAATAGTGTTTAATTGGTAAATATAAATTTATTCTATTATCAATTCTATCATTAATTATTCCTTGATAAATTATATAATTTATATTTTTTCCTACAGTATATTCATTACTATCAATACTATATAAAACATTTCCTCCAATACTAAAATTTTCTTTAAAAATACCTTCTTCTAATGCCATTACAAAATTAGCTCCTTGACTTACAAATACAATATTTTCTTTTTTTATATTACATGCATTTCCTAAATTATTTCTTAACTCTTCCATAGTAATTAACATTCTTGATAATAAACTAGGTCCTACAATTATAATAGGGTTTTTACTTTTTTTTAATTGTTGACAATATTGTAATCTTCCTTCTAATAATTTAATAACACTATTTACTGTGGATCCTAAGTATTCACTTTCTTTTCTCCAATCAAATTTATTACCAATAACTCCTATTTTTTTTTCTGTTTCAATGTCATCATCTCCAAAGTTTAAATTTCTAATTTTAATATTTAATAATGGACTTTCAATTCTTAAATTAATTCCACATAATAATATTAAATCATTTTTTTCTAAATTATATAATTCATTTTTATTAATATAATTTTCTCTAATATCATAATTAAAATTTTTATATAATAATCCATTTTCTGTTATATAGTTTTTACTTCCAATTTTATTCATCAATTCTTTATATATTCTTAAATTTGTACTATTTATTTTTGATCCTATTATTAAATCTACTTTATTTTTTTTATTTAATATTACTTTAAATACAATTTTTAATGCTGTTTTCCAACTAATTTCAATAAATGTATTTTTATTTATTTTATAACTTGGTTTTTCTTTTCTAATTTTTTCAATAACTTTATAACTTTCATAATGAAATCTAACTTTATCTGTAATCCATTCTTCATTTAATTTATCATTTATTCTAGGTAAAATTCTAAAAATTTCTCCTCCCTTTACTTGATAACTAATTGGTGTTAAGACAGAATCAAAAATATCAATTCCTTTTACATTTTTTAACTCCCAAGGTCTTCCTTTATATGCATAAATAGCAGAGGTTAACGCTCCTACAGGACATAAATCTATAATATTTCCAGATAATTCACTCTCTATTGTTACATCTTTTTTATAGGTTCCTATCTCCATATTATAACCTCTCCCTAAAACTCCTAATTCATTTACTCCTGCAATTTCTGTTAAAAATCTTACACATCTTGTACAATGTATACATCTTGTCATAATTCCTTTTATTAATCTTCCAAAGTTTTTTACCTCAACTGCTCTTTTTTTTATATAAAATCGTCCTGTATCTAAACCATAGGCAATTGTTTGTTCTTGTAAATCACACTCCCCTCCTTGATCACAAATTGGACAATCTAATGGATGGTTAATTAATAAAAATTCCATGACTCCTTCTCTTGCTTTTAATATTTCATCTATTTCTGTTTCAATACTTTCATCGTCGAATGTTTCATCTAACGGAATTCCACAGGCTGCTAATAATTTTTCTTCATTTGTAACATAAACTAAGCACATTCTACAATTTCCTGCTATTGTTAATTTTTCATGATAACAGAATCTTGGAATTTCAATTCCATTTCCAGAACAAGCTTGTATTATTGTTAATTCTCCTTCTTTTTCTTCATCAATCTCACACTCTATTTCATTTATTTTAAATCTTATAATCATTTTTTTCTTTTTTTTTCTAAACCCTTCCGTAAATTCGATGACTTACTTTTTTATTTTTAGTTCTGGGAAAGTAATGGGAATCGAACCCATATCATTAAAGTCACAATTTAATACTCTAACCTGTTAAGCTATACTCTCCCTTTAGCCATCCCCTAAAGTGGATTCGAACCACTGACTTTTTGCTTATCAAGCAAACACTCTAACCAGCTGAGTTATTAGGGGGGCTTAAATTTTATATTTGTTCTATATTATATTCTTCTTGCTTTTTTTCTTCGCATTTGTCCATGCGCTTTATTTTTAACAAATTTACAAATTCTAAATAAACCTTGTGGTTTAAATACATACCAATATTTTTTATAAATAGTACTTACAAATCGTTTTTTATATTTTTTTTCGATTTCTATATCTAACATTTTATATCTTAATTTATGTCTTAAATCTAAAAATGCTTGTGTTAATACTCGTACTCTAAAATGATCTGTTGAAATATATCTTCCAATAGGTCCTTTTGTTTTTACTGTAGTTTCTTTAGTATTTTTTTTCTTTTTATTCATTGGATCTATATCATTTGTATTAAAAATTCTATAATACTCTCGTCTTGCAGATGTTACAGATTCTACTTTATTAGTTGCTCTATCTCTAAATACTAAAAACATATTTCTTCGTCTTATTTTTATTTTTAAAACTCCGACTTTAATTTTTGTTTTTTCTTTTTTCTTTTTTCTTTTTTTTCTAATTCGGAATTTTTTTCCTAATTTTTTAAATCTTTTTTTTTTTCTTTTTAATTTTCTTCTTTTTCGTAACATTCTTAACCGTTTTTTATTTTTATATTTTTTTTTAGTTTTATAATAAGGTACTCCTATTAATTTTAAACCTTTATAAATTGATCTTATACTTGGAACTTTTAATCTTTTTTTTGGTAGTTTAAAATTATAAATTTTATTTTCAGATGTTACAGTTATAATATTATTTACTATATTATATTTTTTTTGAAATCCTGTCATTTGCGTAAATATTTTTTTAGTCTTTTTAAAATCTCGTTTTTTTGTTCTATAATTCGCAAAGTATGGTTGAAAAACTGCTGGAGGTACCCAAACTTTTGGAAACTCTTTTGCAACTTTAATAAACTCATATATTTTTCGTAATAATTGTGTTTCAGTTTCTAATACTTTAGAAAATTCTTTTTTATTTAAAAATTCTTTTATTAATCTTTCTTGCATATCGCTATCTGCTATATCTAAAGTACTTTGTGATTTATTTATTACATTTTGTATTCCTCTTAGATATTTATATTTATACATTATTAAATTTTTTCCAAAATTACTTGTAATATACTCTTGACCAACGCTAACTCCTCTTATTATATTTAATAAAACTTTAATAATATTTTCTTTACTTCTTTCATTTTTCTTATCAAGTTCATTTACTACTAAAGTTACTACTTTTTTTCTTATTTGTCCACCTACACGTATAACTTGTTTTTTTTCTACTTTTTTTATTATTCTTTTTTGTTTATTTTTATATTTAACTCTGGCTTTTCTTACTTTTTCTTTTTTTCTACCCCCTTTTTTTCGTAAATTTTTTCTTTTATCCCTTTTTCTTCTTTTACTTAACTTTAACTGATGTTTTATTTTATGTCTCGGTGTAAATAAACTTAAATATTTATATATTTCTAAATACCTTTTTTGTAAACTCTTTATAGATTCACTACTAGGATCCTCAAATTGAGTTACTAAACTTTTTTTTATTAATAAAGAGTTCTTAACCTTCTTTTTATTTTGTAATACTCTAAGCTTATTATTATCTTTTAATGCTTGTAATAATCTTTTTTTCTCTTGTACATTTTTTTTTAGTTGATATTTAAAAAGTATTCCCTTTTTTTTTCTTTTTATATATCGTTGTTCTAATTTCCATTTAAATTTAGAAACTTTTTTTTTTAGTTTTTTTCCTAAACCTTTTGTTTTTATATATAAAATTTTTTCTTTTCGTTTTTTTCCTATACTATTCTTTTTTATTAAGTTTGTATTATAATTATTTAAAATATTTAATCTTTTTTTTAATAATAAAAGTTTTCTAAAAGATCGTCTAGTACTTTTATTTTGTGGTCTATTCACTTTTACTTGTATAGCTTTTGTATTTATTAATAATTTTTTAGAAAATTTTTGTATATTTTTTAATTGCATATGTTTAATATCTTGCTGTAAGTCTAAGAATAAATTATTATCTTTTTTTAAAGGATTTTTTTCGTTTAACTCCTCAACAATAAAAATATCTTTAGACTGAATAACCTGTGCTAATTGTAAACTTACTTTATAATCGATAGCTTGTGCTCTTGTTTTAAATGCAACCAAATTTATAGATCTCTCTTTAATTTTTTTTAAATTTTGTGTTGCGTTTACGCCTTTTTCATTTTTATTAATTACTACGGGTCTTTTTCGTTTTAAAAATTGAGCTTTTTTATTAATAATATTTGTTACTCTTACAGGAATTCCTTTAGCTTTCACATTACGTTTAAAAAGTTTTACTAATTTTTTTATTATTAATTTATTATCTTGTGCAATTAAAGCTTTATTTTTAAGATCTCTTTGTTTCTTTGTATTTATAGCCTCCTGTACATTTGTACGTATTCTTTTTCTTTGATTTTGTCCGATATATCGTTTTTTTTGTAAGTACGCTCCTTTTTTATTATTTTTTCCTTTTTTTGTTATTATTGTTTTTTTTATCATTTAATATTTTGTTTTCATTATTTGTTCTAACCAATCATGCATCACTTTATCATATAAAAAACTATCATAATATGCTATTATACTTAAATATGTTAAGTGTATAATAACAAATAAAATTTTTGTTATATATATTTTACTAGTTTCTCGTATTGCTTTTTCTTTATTAAATAATAAATTAAATTTTAAATACGGGTTTAAGTATTGATTATTTAACTTACCTATTAAATTTAATTTTCTACGACTAAATTTATATGCCCATAATTGCGCTAAGATTTGTAACGGATATTTATATTCTACATATTTTGTAAAAATTAAATCCATTCGCTCCTCTTTTTCCTTTAAAGTCTCAAATCTAATTCTTTCGGCTATTTTTTTTTTTTCCATTTAACTTTTTTTTTCTTTTGTTGATTTTGATTATGCTTATCTTGTAATTTTTTAATTTTATTAAATAATCTTCTTTCTTTTCTATTTGATGGTTTTTTTTTTAATACCTCAACATTTTTTCTTTTTACTTCTTCATCTTTTACTTTTTGTCTTGCTGCTGTTTTTGCATTACTTTTAGTTCTTCCTTTTATAGGGTACCCTTTTCTAAATCTAATAAAACTATAAGCATTATCCACTCTTCTTGTTTTTTCAAAGGCTTCTTCTTTTAATTCATAACTATATTCAAATAGTCCTTTAAAATTTTGAATAATTTCTACAATTTCTTTTTCTTGACTTTTTTGTAAAGCTGTTCCTTTTATGTACTCTAAATTACCACTTAACATTATAATTTTTTTAGCAATATTATAATTTATTCCTTTTATTTTTTTTTTTAATTCACATACTACTTGTTTCTTACTATTTAATTCAATTTTTCCTATGATAATTCCCATTTTTATCTTACTTTTCCTTTTTTTAATTTTAATTTTTCATTTATACCTATAATTCCTGTTCCTTTATAGATATTTACTTTTTTAAATGTTTTTAGTAAACTAACAAATGTAGTTACTTTTTCTTTATTTATACTATATAATATTATATGAGATCCTTCAATTTTTACTATAACTTCAGCTGGTATTTTACAACTTCGGTAATGACTAAATCCTAAATCAACTACTAAATTATTACCTACTTTATGTATAACATACCCTAAACCTACTAACTTTACTTCAATACAAAAGCCAGCTAATACACCTTGAATTTGTTGTTTCATTACACCTATTATACTTCTACTATCTCCATGATTTTTTATATAATATGTATTTTCATTTTTTATTGCAGTCTCTTTTAAACTTAATTGTTTTTTTATTTCTCCCATTTTTCCTTTACTTTGTATGATAACCTTTTTATTTTCGATTTTATATTCGATTTCAAATTTATTTAAAACTTTATTTTGACTAAATTTCATTTATTTTTTTCTTAATTCTTTTAAATTATTATTTACTTTATTAATTTCTACAATATATTTGACTTCCCCACCAATTTCATTTCTTAATTTTTTATTATTACGTTTCACTTGTGGTAATGTATGTAATCCTGCTTTTGTGGAAATAAAGTACATATTTAAAGTATTCTTTATTTTTCTTACTAAGCTTCCTTTTATATACATTTTTTCTTTTGTTGTAGAAATACTTTTTATACTAGAAATAATACTTGTCATATCTTGTTTATATTTTAAATAGATACAAATTTTAAATGTTTTTAAATTAACTATTTGAAACCCTCTAATTAATCCATCTTTTTCAAATGTTTTTAATAATTCAATTACCGCTTTTGAACCAATAATTGTAATACTAGTTGCTTTTGTTAATAATCCTGTTTTAATTGCAGCAAATACATTTTGAAATTTTTTCATTAATAACTTCTTTTTTTTATTCCACTAATTAAACCCATTTTCATATACTCTCTAAATCTCAATCTTGAAATTCTATAATCACTAATTATTCCTCTAGACCTTCCGGTTTCTACACATCTATTTTTTATTCTACTAATTGAACTATCTTTTGAAAATGAAATTATTTTTGTATTAAAAAAGTTTCTTGTTTCTTGATCTAATAATTCGTTTCTTCTTAACATTTTATAAATATTCTTTTGTTTTTCGTCTCGTTTATATATTTCTCGTCTTTCATTATCTTTTTTATTTTTTCTTACTACTTTCATTAATTTATTCTAAATTCGTTCTTTTTTCCTATAAAAAATTTATAATTTGTTAAGGTATTTTGTTTTTCTCCCACTACTTTATATTTAATATCAATTTTTATTTTTGCTTCTAAATTCATATAATTTCTTACTAAATAATTTCTAAATAACTTTAAATTTTTATATCTAAAATTAATTAAATATTTTTGAATATCTATATTATTTTTTTCACTAATTGTAAAATTACTTCTTTGTCCTAATGCTACATATATAAAATTATTTAAAAAATAATTTGCTTTTTTTTTTCTTAATCTCACACTGATTCTTCCATCTTCTAATTTTATTATATTATTTTTTTCAACACTTTCATTTAATTTTAATAATGCTTTTTCACCACTTAACTGTTCAATTAAACTAATTAATTCATATACTTGATATATTTCTTTTTTTTTTTTTCTATAATTTATTTGTAAAGTTACATAATCCAGTTTTACTTGTTTAAATTTTGTAGTTTTTTCGCTTACTTTATTTAATAAAATTTTATTTATTATTCTTTGTTTTAGTGTTCTTAAATTATCCATTTATATTATAAATTTTGATATTGATACATTTTTTAATAAAGAATTTCTATCTACTTCTTTAAATACGATTCCTGTTAATCGAGTTCCTAATGGCTCTTTATTTTTATTTAATAGTATTACTCCGTTTACTGCTGCTTTTACTCTTATTCCTGTTTTTCTTCTTACATTTTGTTTACTTTTCACTATTATTGCATAACATACATCACTTTTTTTTACTTTAAATTTTGTTCCTGTTCCTTTTTCCATTTTTTTTATTACTACCACAATTTTATCACCTACTCTTAATAAGCTATATGGTTTTTTTCCTAATGTTTGGATACATTGTACTAATTTTGCTCCTGTATTATCCATTATACTAAAAAAACTTCCTTTAATTATCATTTTTATTTCTCATATAATCCTCTTTTTGTCTGTGTCATTTTTATTTTAATAGGCCATTTATTTGAACTATATCTAATTACTTTATTCATTTCTCCTGCTGTCATTCTTGATTTTATAAACTCAACTACTACACTTCCTTTTTTTACTGGTACATACCAATCTGCTACATCTCCTTTTCCCGCTCCCATTCGAGCTGTTCCTTTATTTGTTAATCCAAATACAGGATAAAAATTAAAATAAATATCCATATTATCTTTTAATTTTTTTACTAAATCTGCTTTTATTCTTTCCATTTGATTCATTCTTAAAAATCCTGTTTCTACTGCTTTTATTCCGTAGTTTCCAAAGATTAATCCTATTTTTCTTGTCTCTCTTACTCTTAATTTTCTTTTATGATTTTTTGTAAATTTTTGTCTATTTGGTATTTTCATTTTTTTTCTTAATCTTATTTTTTAAAATTATATGTATACACATATTTATATGGCATGTATGTTAATAAATTACGTACAATCCATATTTTTAACCCACATTTTCCATGTTTTCTAATTATATTATCTTGTGCATAATCAATATATACATTCATATTACTGTTTCCAATAATTCCTTTTTTCATTATGCTTTGTTGTGCCATGGAATTTCCTGTTAACCTTCCTGAAAATTTCATTTTAAATCCTACAATATGTTTAGAATTCATTAGTCTTTTCATAGCTTTTGGTATTAACCAAAATCCTGTCTTTTTACATTGTTCTAAACGTTCCATTAATCTTCTCATTACATAATCTGCAGTTATACTAGAACCTATAATTCCAAAAAAATTAATGCTATAATGTGCACTTTGTACAATTTGTTTTATATTATATAAAAATATTTGCGCCATTAATAAATATATTTTATTTTTTTTTCTTAACCTTATTTTTTTTATTTGTCGTTTATTAATTAATAATGGATATAAGAATATTTTTATTATTTCTTTTATTTGTCTTCTTCTTACTATTTCTCTTTGATCTCCTTTAGTACTTTTTAATAAACTTCTTAATAATTTAATTAATACTTTAATAATAATTGTTTTTTTTATAACTCCAATATATTTTTTAGATCTTCTTCGTACCGGTTTTGTATAATTTTTTAAATATTTTCCTACTATTTTTATTTTTTTTGTAATTTTCTTTTTTTTTGTAATCTTTTTAAGATTTCGTTTTCCTTTTCTTACATTAGTTCGTTTTAATTGCGTTTTTTTTACATAAACTCTCATTAATAAATATAATAAAAATTTACTTAATTTGATTTTACTTTTTAATGACATATTTAAACCTTTTTGTTTAAAATTTAACTTATCTAATAATACTCTATCATATCTTAATCTTTTAAAATAATAGTAATAACTTGCTTTAATTAAGTTTTTATTTAATTTTTGTCCTTTTTTTTTTGCTTTTTTATGTTCTTTTAATATTTTCTTTGAAATATATTTTATTCTTTTAACACTACATTTTTTATGCTTATAAGCATATTTAGCAGATAGACTTCCTTTTCTTCTTAACCACTCTAATCTTAGTCTATCTCTTTTTTTTAAGCCCCAAACAATTTTTGGATTTATTGTTAATTCTTTTTTTTGTTTAGTAAATCGTGTACTAAAAAAGTTTCTTTTTTTTTTTTTTAATACTCTTTTATTCAATTTATTTGTTTTTATAAATTTTGTAAATCGTTTAGATCCAATACTTACTTTAAACCATTTTCTAATACTTTCCGCTTTTTTTTTAATTTTAATACTAAATTTTTGTTGCATTTTTAAACCTAAACTATTAAATATTATTCCAGATACTCGTTTATTTTTTTTTACTATAATTTTTTCTTCTATTTTTTGTTTAATTTTTCTTGAATCAACTATGATATAAAATACTTTTATATACTCTTGAATAAAAGCATTCACAGAATTATTTAAATAACGTGCTCCTTTTTGTTTGATATATTGATTTACATTTAAAGTTTTTAATTTTGCGATAATCTCCTCTTTACTCTGATTATTAAAATATTTTTTTAAAAGTTGTTTTAATAATCTTGCCTTCTTTTCTTTTGTAAATATTTTTTTTCTTAATGGTTGTTTTTGTGTTGTTTTTTTTATAGTATTAAATAATAAACCTCTTGCTCTATAATGTAAACTAAATGCTTGTAACCCTTTTTGATTAATTATTCTTGGTCTAATATAATAAGCTAATTTACTAATTTTTCTTCGTTTTTTTAAATTTCGTCTACCTCGTTTTCCTCGTTTTCCTTTTTTTTTCCTTTTTACTTTATTTATAATAAATTCAGATTTTTTTAACCAATGTAACTTTTTTTTTTTTTTAATTCCAGAAAAATTATTATTATTTTTTTTTTGAACTTTTTTTACTTTTCCTAATTTTTTAAATCTTTTAGTTTTTCTTACTTGTTTTCTTTTTTTTTTTCTTATACTTAGTTTTTTAAAAAATGCTTTATTATTTCTTTTAACAATATATAAAGGTTCCTTTATATTTCTATATAATTTTGAAAGCCATATTTTACTATTACTTGTTTTTTGAAGTCTTTTTATAACTTTTGGTCCAACAGCCATTTTTACTTTTTTTATTTTTTTATACCTTGGTAATATTAATATTCCTGGAGTAAACACCTTAATATTTTGTTGAAAAACTGTAAAAGCATTCACTGTTACTTTTCTTTTACTTTTTTTACTTTTCTTTCTTTTTTTATTACTTTTTTTAATATTTCCTGTTACTTTTCGTACCTTTTTTACTATTTTTTTAACCTCCTTAGCTTTCTCTTTTATATTAAAGATTGCTGGTGTTAATCTATTTTTTAATAAATATTTATTAAAAATAGCTATTTTTTGTTTCTCCTG
Organism: Dictyostelium capitatum; assembly: GCA_015252635.1. Classification (NCBI taxonomy): domain Eukaryota; phylum Evosea; class Eumycetozoa; order Dictyosteliales; family Dictyosteliaceae; genus Dictyostelium; species Dictyostelium capitatum. The sequence goes on from JACAFY010012658.1 coordinate 55,220, forward strand.
AGCATTCTTATATAAACTTTTATACTTAGTTAATGTTTGAATACTAGAACTCATATTTTCAAAATTACTAACTAAGTTACTAACTTCCGGAGTAATTTGTGAAGTTGAAAATAATTCAATCTTTTCTTCCTTTTTAATATATTTTAATAAAGCATTAACTTGCAAGTTATTAAAATCTTCTCTTTTTTTTGCTATTAATAATGTAATTATTTTTAAATTATTTTTTTGTCGTTGAACACCAACTTTAAATTTATTTTTTTGTAATTCCCTTATTTTTTCTTTATATAATAAATTTAAATTATTTTTTTTTGTTTTAATTTGTAAAATTTTAAATAAAATTTTATTTGCTAATTTTTTCCATAATTTAGTTACTTTAAATACCTGATTTTTCATTTTTTTTAAACCTGTATGCGTGTACCCCATTTTTTTTATAAAAAAGTTAAGTCTATACGGAATTCTATACATAACTTTCACTAAAGATCTTAATACTGAAAGTCGTTGGTTTCTATGTAAACTATTTCTATTTCCTAATTGAATACTGCCTACTAATTGTAAAATTTTACGTAATTTGACTAAAAGAATATTCCCATAATCTTTTTTTTTTCCAAATTTTTTATATTGTTGGAAGGTAACCTTATTTTTTTTAACAATTGCTTTTTGTACTAATACTTTACTTATATTTTTTTTTCGTAAACTTTTAATAAATTTATTTTTATTTTTTTTTTGCTTTTTACTATAAATCGCTGCTATTTTTACTGTTTTTTTTATTTTTTTTTTATTCAGTTGTTTTACATTAATTAAAAATATTCTTTTATTTAATCTTTTTAATCTTTGAAATCTAAATCTACCTTTTCTTTTTTTTACATAAAAAAAGCCACTTCTTCTAAATTTCTTTTTCTTTTTCCATCTCCATCTATAAAATCGTTTTGTTCTTTTTTTATAAAAATTTTTTTTTAATTTAATTAATTGTTTTTTTACAAAAATCATTACTTCTATTAGATTTTTTACATTTAATTTTGGAGTTTTAATTCCTTTTACTAATCTTACTTTTTTACGATATGCGTAAAACACTTGAAATTTTTTATACTTAAATTTATCAAATTTACTTAAAAATTTATACTGCAAAAATTTTCTTTTTCGTCGACTACTTTCAACATATATTTTTAATGTTTTATATTTATTTCTTTTTTTTATTTTAAATTTATATCTCTTTCTTTTATTTAAACTTATCTCACAAGTTATAATTGAATACTTGGATTTTAATGCCCCTGTTTGTTTACTTTTAATTTTTGTTTTAATTATATTTTTTATTACTTTTATCATTTATTTTTCTTACTTAATCTTCTTATTCTTTTAGCAAAATTTTTTGCTGTTCTATATTTTAATTTAAAAATTTTTCTTTTCTTTCTTGCTAATTTTTTATATATAAATGCTAGTTTCATTCTTAAATAATGTTTTTTCCAAATTTCTGTTTTTTTTAAATGTTTTACTACAGCTTTTTTTTTTAATTTTCTTGCTAATACTTTCATTTTAATAGCATCTATTTTTCGTTCAAATCTTTTCATTCCGATTTCCATTATTTTTGTTTTTTCTTCTAAATTTCTTTTGGTTGTTAACCCTTTACTTATACTTTTTCTTATATTTTCAATATATAATTTTTTTTTATTATATGCAACTTGATGTGATAACCCAAAAATAGATTGATTAACTATACTTTTATTATATAAATATCTATTAGATGCTTTTGCATAGTTTGTAAAAAAAAAGGAATCTATATAAAAAGAAGCATGTGGTTTAAAATAATTGTTTGTATACTGTTGAAACCAAGGTTTATATTTTAATTTTTTTAATAATTTTGAAAAATAAAGATTTTTATAACTATTATTTAGCACCTCACTACTTGTTTCTACTACTCTATTGCTTATTTTATTTTTTTCAAAGGTATTATCCTTATATACATAAATTCTTTCTCGTTTTTCTCCTTTCTTTCTTCTCTCTCTTGCTACTGTATAATTTAAACTATCCTGTTTTTTTGGTTTTATAAAATTTCTTAAATCTTGAGACATTTTTAAACTTAAATCCTCAAGCTGTGGCTTTTTTTGAATAGTAGACACTCCATTAAAATAGACTTTTGTTTTTAAAAACTTAATTGTTTTATTTTGTAATTTTCGTTTTAATTCTCTTTTTAATCTTTGAATTTTTTTTACAAATCTTTTCTTTTTTCTTATTCTCTTTTTTTTTAATTTCATTAAACTTCGTTTATATCGTGTTCTATATTTTTTTTGTAATTCTCTATCAAAGAAAAATAAATTTAATTGAAAATTTTTATTAAATCTTGTTATTGTTAAATGACTATATTTAATAATCCAATGATTTAATAATGCTGTTTTTCCAAATTTTCTTTTTCTTTTCGTTTTTCTTACTTGTTTTCTTTTTCGTACTTTTAAACTTGCTTTTTTTAATTTTCCAATTACTTTTTTATACACTCGTTTATAAAAAAAATTTCGAGTAAAATTATATATTAAAAAGTCTTCATTTGCAATTCTACTTCGCTCATTACTTACTCTTTTAAACCCTGAAGATACCCAAGGTACCATTTTTCCTAATCTATAAATAGTTGGATTCACAATATGTCCCATTTATTTTTTTTTTGCTTTTTTTAATGCTGCTTTACTCTTTTCGACCTTTTTTGTTAATGAGTATTCTCCTAACTTTCTTCCTAAACTTTTTTCTGTTATTTTTATACCTACATATTTTTTTCCATTATATACATAAATTGTTTTTGTTAAATAATATGGAATTATTACTGAACTTCGTTCTTTAGTTACTATTGTTGGGTTCTTAATTACATCATATGCTTGTAATTCTTTTGCTACATAGATTCCCTTCCAGCTAGATCTAACCATTTTTTTTTTTCTTATCTAATATTCTTTGTTTTCTATGCCCAATTATAATATATCTTCCTGACATTTTTTTTTTTCTTCTACTACTTACATTATATGCTAATTTACCAGAAAAAGATCTCCAATGCATTCCTCCTTTTGTTCTTCCTCCATGTGGATGATCTACAGGATTCATTGCTAATCCTCTTACTACAGGTCTTAAACCTCTATGTCTACTGGAACTTGCTTTTTTTCTTTTTTTCATTTTATTTTCTATATTTGATACTGTTCCTATAGTTGCGTAGCATTCTTTTGAAATTAATCTACATTCTTTTGAACTTAATTTTACTAAACTATATTTATTATTATATTGTTTTACAATAATTGAACTTGTTCCTGCTGCTCGACTAAATTTACTTCCACTATTTTCTATTAACTCAATATTATTAATTAATACTCCTTCTGGAATATTTTTGATCTTTGTTGTATGTCCTACTTGCATAATACCTACTTTAATATTACTTGTTATTATTAAGGATCCCACTTCTAATTTTGCGACACTAATAACATAAAAATAAATTCCTTCTTTTAATATACTACATAAGGCAATATGTGCACTTCTATTTGGATCATATTCAATTCTCATTACAAATAACCATTTGTCCATCCATTTTTGTTTATAATGTTCAATATATCTATATTTTCGTTTTAATGCTCCCCCTCTTGCTCTAATTGCAATTAATCCTTTATTTCTACCATCAATTCTTCTTTTTCCACTATATAATCTACTTTTTATTCCTCTCCAATTTAATACCATTTTTTTCGTTGTGTTGCTCTTTGTTTTTTTTCTACAAAAGTAAATCTTCGTTTTTTCATTTTATGTAAACTTACTGCATATCTTACTTCTTTATATAAAGCCCATTTTTCTTTGATAACTTCTCCTTGATTTTTTGAAGCTTTAATAAATTCATCTACAATTCCATTTATTAATTCCGCTCCTTTTTGTTTTTTTAAATTTTTAAATAACCATTGTATTGCAAATTTTTCTCCTAAGCTAGGTTCTAAGTATTTTGGATATATTAATTCTTTTGCTCCTCTTTTTTTTCTAATAATCCCCATTATTGGAGTCATTTTTATTACTGTTTCTCTGATAAATATATATGGATTTCTAATTCCCATATTTGTTAATTTATTTAATACAGTAAAATATATCTTTTCGGCTTTTATATAATTTCCTTTTTTCATAAAAGCATTTATTAATCTTCTTTCAAATGGTTTTTTTATTGTTACTACCATTTTATCCTATTTTTACTGCTTTTCCTTTTTTTAAATTTTCTTTTTTTACTGAAAACTTTGATCTTCTATTTTTTCTTGCATATCTTTCATTTATTTGAAAATCATAATGTTTTCTTATAATATGATATTTTACTCCTGGTAAATCTGGAACTCTACCTCCTCTTAATAATACTGTAGACAACTGTTGTAAATTATGTGGTCCAAATCCGGGTATATATGCTATTACATTTCTTCTTTTATTCTTTATTTTAATATTTACTTTTGCTACTTTTCTAATTGCAGAATTTGGCTTTTTTGGTTTAGTTTCATATACTCTTAAACAAAATCCTTTTTTTTGTGGATATCCTTTTAATAAGGTACTTCTTTTTT
>JACAFY010012669.1:0-22748 GCA_015252635.1 Dictyostelium capitatum
TGTTGTATTATTTTTAAAATTGTTTTTTAAAAAATAAAAAAACAATTGTGATTCTTTTTTTTATTTTTCATTACCATTCCATTCGAACTTAATAATAATAATAATAATATTAATAATAATAATAATAATAATAATAATAATAATAATAGTAATAAATACAATACAATAATAAATACAATACAAGAAAAATGATTAAATTAATATTATCAATATTATTTTTGATAATATCTTTTTTATCAGGATTACAAAGTCAACAACTTCCACCAGGATATTGTCCATCACCATTAATATATCATAATTCAACAAATAGAGAATTAGATGCAGAACGTGGTTATCAATGGGTTGGTACAACTCATTGTGTTCAACCATGTCCATCAATTATATTTTCAGAGAATCAATGGAATTTATTTTTAAATGTTAGTTTATATGCTGGTGGTGTATCATTGTTTTGTTCAATGTTTTTAATTATTACATATTCACCATTGGTATTACATTATAAAAAACATACACGTCATACTATATCAATTTTATTCCTGTTTGTTGGTATATTTTTAATGTATGTATTTTTTTTGATTACCACAAATTTTATCCTTTTTTTTGGATATCCTACTTTTTTGCAAAAAAAAAATAGTATCCTAAAACAAATCACATATTTGAAACTATCTATCTACTAGGAATACCACAAATGGTCGAGTATTTTGGGATCAGGATAAGTCTGGATTTAATGGTATGTGTCCGGAAAAAGGAAGATTTGCAAGAGGTCAATTTGATAAATATTGTTTGGCAACTGGTTTATTCTTTCAATTTGGTTGTCTTACTGCAGCAATGTGGTGGAGTACTTTAAGTATGGATATATATTTGACAATTAAGAAATTTAAAATATCAGATAAACAAATTTTATATTATACAGTTGCAGTAAATTCAATTGCTATATTACTTACATTTATTCCAATTGCATCAAATCAATATGGTCAATCAGCATTCAATATTGGTTGTTGGGTACTTTCTTTAGATTATCAAATATATGGTTTCTGGTTATGGATTGGTTTATGTTTATTAGCTGGTTCAGTATTTATTGGGTTAATTATTTTTGAAATTTATAAAACATCAGGCGCAGTTAAAAAGAAATTATTAGCAAGACATTTGAAACCATTGATATTATGCTCATTATTATTATTCCATTTCTTTTATATGTTTATATTTGTTGGAAATTTAATGAGAAATAGGGGTAAATACACTCAAGATATTACAGAATATATAACATGTATTTTAATTAATGCTGGTAAACCAAATAGTGATGAATTATGTAAAATTAAAAGAGGTATTAATGTTGGTGCTCAATTTACTTATTTCCTATTCAGTCGTTTAATGGGATTTGAATCTGTACTTTTTTATGGTATTACAAATCAAACAATTAAAATTTGGAGAAGATCATTTTGGTTAAATAATAAGTTAGTTTCAAGATTTACAAGTTCATTATCATCAAGTACTATTGGTAATACAAGTGGTACTGTTCAAAATAGTGCTATCATTAGTACTAATAGTAGTGGTATCGATAGAGAAACTCAATCTCACATTGATGAAGAAAACTATGAAAATAGTTTAAATAAATCAATTGAATTAAAATAATTAATTAAAATAATAATAATAATAATAATAAATTTGTACAAATAAAAAAATTGTATTTTAAAAATATTGAAGCGCAGCGCATTAAAAAACAAATAAATAAATATAAAAACGAACTTTGTTGTTTAATTAATTTTTTATTGCGCCTTTTTCTATTTTTTTAAAATTTTTTATTTTTTTTTTTTGAAATTTTTTTATTTGCGAATATCATCATTATCGTCAAATGTATAATAAATAACTATAAACTATAAATAAATAATGGATCCAACAGATATAGATAACAATAATAATAATAATAATAATAAAACAAAATCAAAAATATCATTTTTAGATACAACTAAAAGGAATAATAAAAAACAAGAAGATGATTATAATGAACCAAATGATATAGATTTTAATGAAGTACAAGCAGGAGAAAATATAGATAATATATTAGCAGGTGGTGTTGCATCAACTAAAGGATTGGTATTTTGGGGTACAACTGTACGTGTTGATGATGTTAAAGCAAGATTTAGAGAATTTATATTTAAATTTCCTGCACCAAAACAAGTTAAAAGAGTATCATTGGAAAATTATGGAGTTACATTAAGTCAACAAGAAAAGGATGATCAAGAATTTGAAGATGAGTTTGATTATGATCCAGAAAAAGAAGAATTTGTTAGGAAACCAACAAGATATTTATATATGGATTTGTTAAAGGTGTTAAATGAAACAAAGAAATGTCATTTAAATATAAATTTAAAATACCTATTATCATTTGATACAGAATTATATTTACAATGGGTTTCATTTCCCAATGAAATGATACCGTTATTGGATGAAGAAATTAATATTATATACAATGAATTGTATCCAAGTGATGGTGGTGATGAAGATGAAGAAGATGAAGATGACTACAGAATTGAATTACATCCATTCAATTTAAAATATACAACTCCAATGAGAAATTTAAATCCATCAGATATTGATAAAATCATATCAATTAGAGGTTTAATTATTAGAAGTTCATCGATTATACCAGAAATTAAACAAGCATTTTTTATGTGTGCAGTTTGTGAAGCAACTTTCAATGCAAACGTTGAAAAAGGTAAAATTATGGAACCAGCAGAATGTGCAAATTGTAAATCGAAACAATCACTTGCAATCATTCATAATCGTTGTTTGTTTGGTGATAAGCAATATATCAAACTTCAAGAAACACCAGATGCAATTCCAGAAGGTGAAACACCACATACAGTAGCATTGTTTGCATATGGTGATTTAATTGATATTGCAAAACCTGGTGATCGTGTTGAATTAACTGGTGTATTCAAAGCAAATCCAATGAGAGCTGGTTCAAATCGTTCATTAAGAAGTATTTATAAAACATACATTGATGTACTACACATTAAAAGAACAGAAAAGGGTAAAAATGATAATGATCATTTGGCAAGTGGCGCAGAGTCCAATGAAAATTTAGATTTTGAAGATTTGGATGATTTTGATTTACCTGAAGAGAAAGAACGTGAAATTTTAGAATTATCGAAAAGACCTGATATCTATGATATTGTAACAAAATCATTGGCACCTAGTATTTGGGAATTGGAAGATATTAAAAAAGGTATATTATGTCAATTATTTGGTGGTAGTAAGAAAACATATTCAGATTATGGTGGTAAATTTAGAGGTGATATCAATATTTTACTTTGTGGTGATCCAGGTACATCAAAATCACAATTGTTATCATATGTTCATAAAATTGCGCCACGTGGTATTTATACAAGTGGTAAAGGTTCAAGTGCAGTTGGTTTAACAGCGTATATCACCAAGGATCCAGATACAAGAGAAACAGTATTGGAAAGTGGTGCATTGGTATTATCGGATAAAGGTGTTTGTTGTATTGATGAATTTGATAAAATGAATGATCAAACACGTTCCATTCTTCATGAAGTAATGGAACAACAAACTGTATCTGTTGCAAAAGCTGGTATCATTTGTACATTGAATGCAAGAACATCAATTTTAGCAAGTGCAAACCCAAGTGGTTCACGTTATCTTCCAAACAAATCTGTTGTTGAAAATATTCAATTACCACCAACATTGCTTTCACGTTTTGATTTAATTTATTTGGTATTGGATAAACCTATGGAAAGAAGTGATCGTGCATTAGCACAACATTTAGTATCAATGTATTGGAGTGAATCACCAGTTCAACATTTTACAATTCCAAAAGAAACACTTACAAACTATATCTATTATGCACGTAAACACATTAATCCACAATTATCCGATGAATCATCAGCATGTTTAGTTAAAGGTTACCTTGATATGAGAAGTTTAGGTGGTGGTAAAAAAACAATTTCTGCAACACCAAGACAATTGGAATCGTTGATTCGTATTGCTGAAGCACACGCTAGAATTCGTTTCTCAAAAGTGGTTGAACCATTGGATGTTGAAGAAGCAATACGTTTGGTAAATGTTGCACTTCAACAAGCTGCAGTAGATCCAGAACATGGTACAATCGATATGGATTTAATTACAACTGGTCGTTCAGCATCTTCACGTGAAGCAATTTCAAAATTAAAATCACAAATCAAAGATAAAATTGGTAATCGTTCAGTGAATCTTGATCACATATTAAAATCATTAACCATTCAAAATCAACCACATTCAATTCAACGTATTGAAGAAATTAAAGATGCTCTTAGACAATTACAAGATGAAGAAACTTTAAATTCAACTGGTGGTATTAATCCAGAATATTCAGTTAATAGAGGACAATAAAAAAAATAAAATAAACAAAAATATTAGTATTTATAATTATTTTAATTTATCAATGGAGGGGGGTGGGTCAGTCATTATCATCATTATTATTATTATAAACTATTATAATAATTTATACATTTATTAATTAATGATTTTTCACAAATTTTTAAAGATATTGAAATGGTTTCACGTTGGTTTGTAGATTGTGATAATTTTAATTGATCTTGTTCAATTGTTGTTGGTTGTGTTGATGGGTCCAATTGATAATTTTTATAAAGTTGATTTAAAATTGAAATAATAGTTGAACGAACCAATGTTGATTGTTTTACAATATCTTCAGCTTCCAATTGTTCAAAATATTTTTCCAATTTATGTTCAGACATTGATTTCCATTGTTGAAATATAGATTGTGGTGCTAATGCAATACCAACAGAACATACTAATGCATCATCTAATCTACCATTATTTTCAATTGCATGTGTATCTCTTGAATCAATATCAAACATTGATGCATAGAAACTAATACGATTAAATAATTCCATTCTATCAATTGAATTTTCTGATCCAATTAATTCCAATTGTTTATCAACTAATTGTTTATCAATTAATAAACGGTCACATGGATTATCCATTTCTAAAAATCCATATTTACTAATTAAAATTGCATTATCATGTTCACCATATGTATTATAAACTTCTTTACCAATACTATCAATTCCTTTTACAACTTTAATATATAAATGTTCATCATCTTCTTCAATTATAGTAGTTGATGTAGTTATATTATTTGTAGTAGTAGTTGTTGTACTTGTTGCTGTTGATTTTGTTGTTGACTTACTACTACCACTACAACAATTACCTTTATGAATATGTTTTTTACCAGTTGATCTTTTACCTTTTTGTTGAATAACTGGAATTACACCAACTTTTCTATGTTTACAAGTTTTAATTGAACCACATTTATTACAAACATCACCATTTGATTCAATATGAACATTTTCATTTTTAGTTTTATGATTGAAAATATCAGCTAATGGTACTAATGAATCACCATGATAAGTATCAACACAGAATGCTCTTGATGATATAATTGAATTTGCAATTTTAAAATTTTCAATTGAATAAATTTGTTTATCTGAAAATATTTCTGGATGATTCTTTTGTAATGTTGAGACAATTACATCTGCATAAACTTGATTAATTAAAATTTCATCATCTTCTAAAACTTCTTGTAAAACAGTACCTTGTAATAATGATCTGTCTTGTTTATTCCATAATAATGGTACATCAACACTTGTTGGTAATGATAATATATATTCATACCATTTTGATTGTGTACCAATTGATTTTTCGTGCATGAATGCAATAACAGTACCAATATTTTTTTCAATTTTTGGATATTTCACTAAAATCCCTGATATTGAACTTGTATGAATTGATAATATAATTGATTTTGGTATTTTTGCAACAACATCATCAACTTTTAATTCTTTTAAATTTATAATACCTAATCCTGATATAATTGTATCATTTAATCTGTTGTTATTTGTTGTTGTTGTTGAGTTTGTTGTAGTAGTTGTTGTTGTTGTTGATTCATTATCTTTTCCTAAATATACAATTTTAATTAAACTGTCATCAATTTTAACACCATTATCAATTAACCATTTATTAATAATTTCTGCTTTATTTGCTAAATTTGGTATGTTTGATTCTGTTTCCATTCTGTTTTTTTTTGGTCAATCAGAATTAATTAAACAAATTTTTTTTTTTTGTCACAAACTAAAAAATTTTCGTTTTTTTTTAAAATTTTAATTTTTTTGATTTTTTTTTTTTAAATTATTTTTTTAAAAACGATAACTTTTTTCTTTGTGTAATACAAATTAATTAATTAAATAATAAAATGCCAGTTAGCCAAAGAACTAGATTAAAACAATGTGATCCATTTTGTACAAGAAAACCAATTAATGATGGTGCAGCAACATTAAAGGATAAATCAGTTAAAGCAAAGAAATCGAATTCAACATCAAGATCATTAAAAACATTAATGGAAGGTGTACAATTGGTTAAACAAATTGAAGAGAAAAGAAAAATAAGAGAAAGAGAAGAAAAGAAAAAACAAGAAGAAAAAAGAAAACAAGATATGTTAAATAAATTAAATGAAAGTAATAACAGTAACAGCAACAACAACAACGGACCAATAATTCCAATAATTCCTGAAATTGATCCAACAATTATAACAAATAAACCAATTATAATTAATAATAGACCAGTTAATAATAACAATAAATCAAATAATAAAAATAAGAAAAGAAAAGAAATGGAATCATCAAAAACAGCAGTTAAAAACATTACAACTGATATTAAAGATGATTTAAAGAAATTAAATGAATTATATTATAGAAAAGCACAAGAAGATATACCTGAAAGCCAAAAGAAACAAGAAGAAATTGCAGAAACAAATTTAAAAAAACATAAAGGTGAATTACATTCAGATTATTTAGCTAGAATTAATAAAGAAATTGCAAAGAAAATGAAAAAGAATACATCAACATATCAAAAAAGAAAAGAATATTTCGATGAAAAGAAATTAAAAGAAAGATTAAAAAAACAAGGTATTAAATATTCAGATTATTTAGAACAACAAAAAAGAGAAAAAGAAAAAGAATCTGGTGATGATAACAATGTAAATGTAAATGGTGTTGCAAGAAAGAAAAGACGTGTTGATGATTTTAATGAATTAAAAGATAATATTAAATTTGGTGAACAAATTGAAAGACCACCAACTGTATTACCAACATTAAAGAATTTCACTAGTAAAAAAGTAATGGAGAGTACTGATTCTTCAAAAAGAGAATATCTATGGCAACAACAAACTGGTGATACTAAAAATAAACATTTAGTATCTGCAGAGAAATTAGAAGCTGAAAGAAAAAAGAAATTGGCTGAAAAGAAAGCAGAGAAAAAGAAATTAAAACAATCTCATGGTAACGAAGCAGATGCTGAACAAGAAGCTTTGAAAAAGAATTTAGATGAATTAAAACAAAAAGCAATCGATAATTACAAACAAGTTAAAAAGAGAAAACAAGCTCAAAATAAACTAGAATTTAAAGAACGTATAGAATCTGATAATAAACTTGCACTTAAAAAGCAATTTTATTTATAAAACAAAACCAAAAAAATAAATAAATTATTTCCATACACAAATTTTTATTTTTTCGTTTTCATACAAACAAGAGATTTTTTTTTTAATTTTTTTTTAATTTTTCATTTTTCATAAATTATTGTGTGTTCACAACAAATAATATACAAATAATAATACTATGAATTCAATTATTAAAGTATCATCAAATGTATTATTAAGAAATACTTTAAATAAAAGACAATTATTTAAAACTACCACTACTGCTACTGGTGTATCATCAAATAGTAGATATTATTCAAAATTTAATAACAACAATAATAATAATAATAACAATAGTAATAATAAAAATAATAATAATAATAATAATAATAATAATAATAATAATAGATTTAAAGAATATATGACAGTTGGATTAGTTACTGGTTTATCATTAATTGTACCAAGTAGTTTTATATTTTGTTTAGAATGTTTTGAAGAAGATGATGAATTTATAACACAAATTAAAACTGGTTTTAAATTTCCAAAAGTTTTAAATACAGAGTTTCCATTTACAATTGTAAATATTGGTAACAGAAAATTATCATTCCTAAGTAAGTTAGAATCTTAAGATATTAGTGGTATATACTACCAATATATATATATTAATACCCAATTTTCTTTTTTACAGATATAGATGTTTATTCAATTGGATTTTATATAAATAAAGATAATGCAAAGAGTGGATTATTGGATCATTCAGAAAAGAATAAAATTGATTTTTGTGATACCAAAGATATTGTATTACAAGATATATTAAAAAAAGATATTGGTGTTTCATTAAGAATTAGACCAACTCGTAAAGTAACATGGTCACATATTTATGGTGGTTTCCAAAGAAGTTTGGTTATTATGTTATTGAAAAAGTATGAAATGCCATTGGATGAAATTTCAATTTTAATGGATGAATTAAAATCAACCATGCGTAATACATTGGAAATTTCAACTACTGAATCTATTGACTTCGTTAAAAAGGATAATAGAAATAGTGATAGCGTTGTTGGTCCATCATTAATAATTTTATTAAATGGTAAACAAGTTAAAGAAATTAAAGATCCAAGATTAACAAATTGTTTCTTTGATTTTTATTTAGGTGAAAACACTAAAGTATCTGAAGCTAGAAATCAATTTTATGAAAATTTATGGTTAATGTTTAATCATGATAAATTAAATCAATCAAATAATAATATTCATGCAACTACAATTTCTCCAATTTAAAATAAATAAATAAAATAGCAAAATAAATATACTACAACTTTATTTTTAATTTGAACAAGTTACAAAATATTCACAACAATCATGACAATAATTTGATTTTGATGGTACATATTTTGTTGAAATACATTTTAAACCTTGAGATGGACAATTTAAATCTTCACATGATAAACAATCTGTTTTTTGGCATGTGGCAACACCATCAATATTAAAACATCTCTTACCTTTTGAACATTTAATCAATGAACATGGATCTGATATTGGTGTAGGGGTTATTCTTGGAGTTGGTGTATCACCAATACCACAATCACCAGTTGTGATTGGTATAAATTGACATATACCAGTTGTATTATTACATGATCCTTGAATACATTTATCAGGTGATGAGCAATTCTTTGGAGTAATAACACAATTATTATTTACACATTCAGCCGATGAGCATAGATTATTTGATATACAATTTGTTTCATTACAACCACAAAGTGAAGGGTTTTGTATATGAACACAACCTTTAATTGGGTCACAAAAGTCTTCAGTGCAAGGATCACCATCACTAGAACATTTAATTGGAAGTGTTACACAGGAACCAGTAATGGATGAACATTTTTGTGAAGTACATGAATTATTATCATTTTCGCATATGACTGGTACTATTATACATTGACTTGCTTCTTGTTCATCAGTACAAGTAACTGGGAAACATAAATCGTGCGATATACATTGTTTTCCATTACCACATTGCAAACAATTTGGAATAGGTTCATTTATACACCCACTTTCTAAAGAACAAGAGTCAGCAGTACAATCATTCCTATCATCACAGTTTAATGGAGACTCTAAGCATTGGCCACTTATTTTATTACATAATGATTGAGTACAGTTTGTTGATGGAATACAAATAACTGGAAATTTTAGAATACAATTACCATCTGGTAAACAAATATATGGTGAACATAAATCACCGGAATCGGGGCATACAACTGGATTTGAAGTACATACGCTATCATTACAAGTTTTTGGATTGCATTTGGTAGTAGTGACACATGGAATTCCATTACAGGGTATACAACCTGGAATAATCTCGTTTATACAACCAGTAATACCATCACAAGTATCAATTGTACAAACATTATTATCATCGCAATCTATAAGATTTAGGTGTATTAAATTTTAATTAGTATATTTTGAATTTATATTAGTTATAATAATCTATTATAATTCATATTACTTATAGTTTCCAAATCACAGAATCCAGTAGTTGAATTACAATGAACTGTAGCACATGCATTAATATTTGAACAAATTACAGGTACATCAATACAGCCATCAGGTTCAATCGAACTACACATTTGAGGATTACAAATATCAGTGGTTACACAATTTGAAGTACCATTATTACAATCAACACAATTTGGAATTGGTATAAATTCACAACCGGTTGTTGGATTACAAGAATCTGTTGTGCAATCATCATTATCGTTGCAATTGATATGAGTAAAAATACAGGTCCCTGAACTTTGGTCACACGAACCAGTTTGACACACTGATGGAGTTGAGCACGATATTGGAATTTCAACGCAGACATAGGGTAATTCACTTGAATTACATCTTTGTGGAAAACATAAATCTGTAGTGATACAAGACGTCTCATTACCACATTCTATACAGTTTGGAATTTGTTGATTTATACAACCAGTTACATTTTGGCACGAGTCAATTGTGCAAGAGTTACCATCATTACAAACAACATTATCAGGAGTTGGATAACATTGACCATCCGTCGAATTACAAACATTTTTGAAACATATATCATTGTTTGTACAAACAATGGGATTTGAAATACACGTACTTGGTTGAGTTTTGGAACATTCTTTAGGATTGCAGAGATCAGATGTAACACAAGCACCTTTATTTTAATTAAAGAAGAATTAAATATTAATATGTTGTTGTTGTTGTTGTTTTTGTTTAAATATGTTTACTATTTTAGAGTATTAGAGTTATATTTACTTCCATCATCACAAATAAAACAATTTGGAATTTCAATATTTATGCAACCTAATTGTGGGTTACATGAATCTGAAGTACATCCATTACTGTCATTACAAACCACAGGAGTATAAATGCACTCACCCGAACTTGGACTACAACTATCAAAGGTACATACGTTATTGTCATTGCACGAAACTGGTGTATCCACACATTCACCTCCATTGCAAGTTTTTGGATTACATAATGACATAGTGACACAAGAACTATTACCACATTCAATACAATTTGGTATAATAGAATTTTTACAACCAGTTTTTGGCTCACATGTATCCACTGTACATTGATCACCATCATTACATGTTATCGGAGTAAAGACACAATACTGCAAATTGGTATCACAAATATCAGTGGTACATAAATTAAAATCATTACAAACAAAAGTGTCACAAAATAGACCTATATATACATATATTAATAATTATAAAATTGTTAACAACATTTTTTAAAAAAATTAAATAGTATTTATGTTTTTTTTCTTACCAATTGAGCATCCGAAATAATTAAATAATAGTATTAATATTACTATATTACTATAAAATTTCATTGTATTATTAAATATACAACTGATAATTATATAACATATTTTTTTATATACGCAATATCAATTAAATAAAACTGTATTAAATTTTCATTCATATATAATTTAAAAACCCCGTTATTGATTTCCCCCCCACAATTTTTTTAATAGTGTGTTAACATAAATAATATGAAAAAAATATATTTTTTATGTGTGGGTTTTTTTTTGTAGTGGTGTGTCAGATTACAAAATTCATTATTATTTTTATTTTATTAATTTAAATCATTGTTTGTACAGTACAAACAATTAATTGTTATTATGTCAAATTTTTATTAATTTTTTTTTAAAAATTCTTCATTGATACATTTGGTTGGAATATTTAATTTATAATGTTCAATTTCAATTGATAATGTTTTTAAATCTTCAACATTTGAAATTGTAATTGGTGATTTATATGATTCATTATTTAATATTTTAGTTAAAACTTGTCTTGGTATTTTACCATTACGATTTCTTGGTATCACTGAAACTGGTATTAAATATTTTAATTTTGCAAATTCACTAATATGATTAATTAATTCTAAATTAAATTCAATATAAACTTGATTTAAAAATTGTTTTTCGCTAAAGTGTGATGAATATTCAATTTTTAGAACAATTAATGCAACAAGTCTTGATCCATATATTTCATCATTAATACCTAATACACAACAATCTAGAATCATTGAATGTTTAAATATAATTTCTTCTACATGAATAGTATTAATTAATTCACCATATACATTTACTAAATCATCAACTCTTGATACTAAATAATAATAACCTTCTTCATCATAATAACCTAAATCATTTGTACTGAAATATCCTTTATTTCTTTCCAAATAAAGTTTATCATAACTTTTTTGATCATTATATAATGAAGTTATTATATTTGGTGATAATGGTAATTTAAAAACAATTTCACCAATTTCATATGGTTTAACAATTGTATTTTCAGGTGAAACAATTGTAACATTAAATCCTGGTACTGGTTTACCAGACGACTTTATCTTTCTTGGTATATTAAATGAAGGGTACGATAAAATTGCACAAGTAGTTTCAGTTTGTCCATAGTTATCCCATACTTTTGCACTTGTTATATTTTCCATATAATCAATAATTGATTCATCCAACTTTTCACCAAGCATCATAATATTCTTTAATGATGTTAAATTTAAATTTGATATTGTTTCACCATTTGGATATGATTCTCTAATTACTTTTGCTTCCGAAGGTAATGTTACCAATGTATTAACTTTGTGTTTTTCAACAATTTTCAATATGTTAATACTTGCATTTAATGTACCCATATCACCTTCATATAATACTGTTGTAGCACCAATTTGCAAACAACAATAAATACTTACATTTTGACCTACTTGCCAACCAATATCACAAGTTGAAAAAAATATATCATCTTTTTTAATATGATAAATACTTTTTGCAATTAATGAATTCATTACAGTATTTGGACCAACAAAATATTCATAACCTTTTGGTGTACCACTTGTACCACTTGAATAACATAATGCTAGAGAATCATGTGAATCTAATATTTCATATTCTAATAATGGTTGAATATCTTTAATCAATTCATTCCAATCATGATAATTTGTTAATTTTGAATTAAAACAACAAACTGGGATTTTTTGTTGCTCTTTAATGAAATCAGTACGATTATAAATTATTACATTCTCAACCTTGTGATTTGATTTATCTAATGCATCATTTATCAAAGGGAAAAAATCTAAATCTTCATTACCAAACACTGTACAATTTGCAGAAATTATTAATTTTGGTTTAAAAATATCAATTCTATCGGAAAATGCTTTTATAAAATATGCAGCAAATACAACACAATGAATAGCACCAATTCTAGCACATGATAACATTGCAATTGCAGCTTGAATTGAACTTCTCATATAAATTAAAACACCATCACCTTTTTTAATCCCTAAATTCTTTAATACTCTTGAAAATAAACAAACTTGTTCCCATAATTCTTTATATGTTATTTTATTTGATATTCCTTTAACTGGACATTCATAAATTATTGCAATTTTATCTTTTGTTTCATCGTTTAATGCATGCACATCCAATGCATTATAACATGCATTTAATTTACCACCTTTAAACCATTCTGGTTTTAATTCATTATCACTATAAACTTGGTTGTAAATTTTATCCCTATTACAATTTATAAATATATTATATCAATAATTTTATGTTAGCAATTAAATTAATATAAATTTGTATTCTAAAGTGTGTAGATTATAACTGGTAATAGCAATTACCATTTTATATTTTTTTTTGCAGTTTCATCCCAAAATGAGAAAAAATCATTATCTGAATATTCCTTATCATTTTGATAATTAAATGGTTCACTTAATTTATATCTATTTACTTTATTGTTCATTATTATTTTAGATAGTTTTTATTTATTTTATTTTAAATTTTTTTAATAAACAAAACAAATATAAAAGTAATTATTTTTTTTAACACGTTTTTCAAATAATAACTCAACTTTAATACTAATGATTATTAAGTTAAAAACAAAATAATAATTTTTAATGTAATAGGTATGTTTATATATATCCTATAGTATAACAATTACTACATTTTAAATATCGAGCGCAACAACTAAAATAATTTTAATAATAATATTAGTTTTTAATGCCTCCTAACAGTTTATGTGATAATATAAAAAATATTACTTGTTTTTATATAAATAAATTAATAATTATTAATAATTTTTTATAATTAGTAATAATTTATAATTATTATAAATATAATAAATAACAAAAATATTTTATAGATAAAGTTTTTCTAATAAATGAAACAATTACATTTGGTGATAATGTAATTTAAAAACAATTTCACCAATTTCATATGGTTTAACAATTGTATTTTCAGGTGAAACAATTGTAACATTAAATCCTGGTACTGGTTTACCAGACGACTTTATCTTTCTTGGTATATTAAATGAAGGGTACGATAAAATTGCACAAGTAGTTTCAGTTTGTCCATAGTTATCCCATACTTTTGCACTTGTTATATTTTCCATATAATCAATAATTGATTCATCCAACTTTTCACCAAACATCATAAAATTCTTTAATGATGTTAATTTTAAATTTGAAAATGTTTTAAATAAGAACAAAACAAAAAGAAAAATTATATATTTTTTTTTTAACACGTTTTAACATATGGTGGTAATATTATATTTAATAATTATTGTATGTTTAAAAAAATAAATAATTTACTTGCATTACATCATGTATGTTAAAAATAATGCATACAATTGCAATATATTATTTAAATAATTATGTAATACTAGGTGTTTTTATTATTATTTTTGTTTTAATAATTCATAAATACATTCTGTATAAATTTTAACACCAGTTTTTAATTGATTTTCGTCAAAATCAAAATCAGATTGATGATGTGAACCTTTAAGATCAGCACCCAAAATCCAATATATACTCTTACCTTTTTTCACATTTCTTTGAACTTTTTTTGCAATTATTGTTGCATCTTCAGAACCACCAAATGATCTTTGTGGTATTACTGTTAAATCTGAATGATTTGATACAACATTTGTTAATAATTGTACCAATTCAATATCATTTATTAAATCAACAGCTTCACCCATAATTTCAATTTCCAATTCCAAATCAAATCCAATTGATATACCCCGTGCAATTCTTTCAACTTGATCGCACATAAATGAGTTTATTTCTTCATTTTCACCTCTTACTTCAACTTGTAATTCCCCAAAATCAGGTATAACATTTCTACCAGTACCAGCTTTAATTGTACCAACATTAATTCTTGACATTCCATTACCATGTCTTGGTATTGCTAACATTTGAATTGCCGCATTACATGCACCTGCTAATGCATTTTTACCTAAATGTGGTCCTGCACCACTATGAGCTGCCAATCCTTTATATCTAAAATCATATTTTGTTGTACATAAAAAATTTGTTGGATTTACAATAATTTCACCACTCTTTGCAATAAACCCAATATGTGAAGATAAAAAGTAATCCACATCATCAACTATTCCTGAATTTGCCATTGGTGATCCACCTCTAACTCCTTCTTCAGCTGGTTGAAATAATAATTTAACTTTACCAGTAAGGTTTTTTAAAACATTCTTATTATCCATTAACCAATTTGCAATACCTAAACCAATTGAAACATGTCCATCATGACCACATGCATGATGATTACCAGTTGTTGATTTAAAACCATTAATCAATGGTAAATGATTTGGGTTATCACTTTCTTGTACACCAACACAATCAATATCAAATCTTAATGCTAAAATTGGACCTGGTATACATGTATCATAAATTGCAACACAACCAGTATAACCACCCATTTCATCTAATAAACTTTTATCAATACCTTTTTGTATAGCCCTTTCCAATCCTTTATTAACAATTGCCATATCTCTTCCACGTACAAATTGCTTATTTATAACTTTTTCACCCAATAAAATTTCATTTGATTTAAATCCCATTTTTTTCAATTCCCTAACTATTATACCAGTTGTAACAAATTCTGACCATCC
Organism: Dictyostelium capitatum; assembly: GCA_015252635.1. Classification (NCBI taxonomy): domain Eukaryota; phylum Evosea; class Eumycetozoa; order Dictyosteliales; family Dictyosteliaceae; genus Dictyostelium; species Dictyostelium capitatum. The sequence continues at coordinate 15,949 of JACAFY010012669.1, forward strand.
TAATTCAGGTGTCATATGTAATTCTCTTCTCCATTTGGTTAATTGATCAATATCTATATTGTTTGTTTTATATTCATATGGCATTGTATATATTCAACATTGAATTTTAAAAATCATTAAAAAAAATATAGTTTTTTTAAATAAAATATCTAAAAAAAAAAATAAAAAAAAGATATCCTGGTTAAAAAAATTTCTTTTAATTCTAATGAATATTAAGGTTGGAATATTAGTAAGTCTTGATCCATATATTTCATCATCAATACATAAAACGATATAATCTGATATCATTGAATATTTTAATATAATTTCTTCTGAATACTATTAATTAATTTACTATATACATTTATCAAGGTATCTACTCTTTATACTAAATAATAATAACCTTCTTCATTATAATAACCTAAATCAAATGATTAATAATATCCATCACCTATGTCATTTTATTTCTTCGGATAATAATAAAAAAAGTGTGGTTATATCATTTGTATAATTATTAAAATATTTATTAATGAATATAATTTGTTTTGGTGTATCATTTATATTTAATATTTTTAAAGATATTAAATTGTATTATCTGTTTTATCAAAACATTTATTTTGAATATTTGATTTATATTGATCAATTTCAATTGATAATATTTTTAAATCATCCAAATTTGGTATTGTTGTTGGTGTTTCATATGATTCATTATTTAAAATTTTAGATAAAACATATTTTGGTTTTTTACCATTATTATTTCTTGGTATTACCGAAACTGGTATCAAATATTTTAATTTTGCCATATTATTCATTTTGTTCTTTATTTCTAAATTAAAATCATTATGAACTTGATCTAAAAATTGTTGATTTTTAAATTGTATTGAATAATCAGCTGTTGGAATTACTAATAAAACAAGTCTTGATCCACACTTTTCATCATTAATACCCAATACACAACAATCTGATACCATTGAATTCTTTAATATTATATCTTCTACATTAATAGGATCAATTAATTCTGTATCAATATTTACCAAATCATCAACTCTTGACAATAGGAAAAAATAACCTTCTTCATCGAAATAACCAAGATCACCAGTACAAAAATAACCTTTATTTCTTTTTAAATATTTTTTATAATATCCATTATCAGGGTCTTTATATAATGATGTTATTGTTCCAGGTGGTAATGGCAATTTAATTACAATTTCACCAATTTCAAATGGTTTAACAATTTTATCATTTAATACAACTGTAAATTTAAATCCAGGTACTGATTTACCAATTGATAAACCCTTTCTTTTTTCTTGAAGTGATGGATATGTTAATGCCCCACAAGCCATTTCAGATTGTCCATAATAATCCCAAACTTTTACACCACCCGTAACATTTTCAATATAACTAATAATTGATTCATCAATTTTTTCACCAAGTGTAAATATGCTTTTCAAAGATGATAAATTTAAATTTGATATTGTTTCACCATTTGGGTCAGCTTCTCTTATAAGTTTGGCTTTTGATGGTGTTGTCATAAAAGCATTAACTTTATGTTTTTCAATTATTTTGAATAAACAATTTGCATTTGGTGTAATTATATCACCTTCAAATAATACTATTGTTACACCCATTTGGAAAAATGAGTATATTCCAATACTTTGACCTACTTGCCAACCAATATCACATGTTGAAAAAAATACATCCCCCATTTTAAGATGAAATGCACTTTTTGAAACATATGAAACTAATACTGTTTGTGGTCCAACAAAATATTCAAAACCTTTTGGTGTACCACTTGTACCACTTGAATAACTTATTGATATTGAATCATGTGAATCTAATATTTCATATTCTAATAATGGTTGAATATCTTTAATTAATTCATCCCAATCATGATAATTTGATTTAAAATAAACATTTTGTTGTTGTTGATGGTCATTACTATTTTCAATTAAATCTATACAATTGTAAACTATTACATTTTCAATTTTATGATTTGATAATTCTAATGCTTTGTTTATTAATGGTAAGTTATTTGATATATCATATCCTTTTACATTATAATTTGATACCACTATTAATTTTGGTTTAAAATGATCAATTCTATCAGCTAATGCTTTTGAAGGAAATTCTGCAAACACTGTACAATGTACAGCACCAATTCTAGCACATGATAACATTGCAATTACAGCACGAATTGAACTTTTCATATAAATTAAAACACCATCACCTTTATTAATTCCTAAATTCTTTAATACTCTTGAAAATAAACAAACTTGTTCCAATAATTCTTTATATGTTATTTTAATTGATATTCCTTTAACTGGACATTCATAAATTATTGCAATATTATTTTTAGTTTCATCATTTAATGCATGTACATCCAATGCATTATAACATGCATTTAATTTACCACTTTTAAACCAATCTGGTTTTAATTCATTACCACTATAAACTTGGTCATACATTTTATCCCTATTATAATTATATTATTATTATTATTATTAGAAATCAAATTTAATTTTTATAATTAATAAATTAATTATAACAATAACTACCATTTAACATATTTTTTAGCAACTTCATCCCAAAATGAATAATATTCATTGTCTGAATATTCTATATCATTTTGATAATTATATGGTTCACTTAATTTATAAAAATTATTTTCAATATTGTTCATAATTATGTATGAATTATTAGTTTTTGAAATTATTATTTATATGTCTGAATGGAATCAAAATAATAAAAAAAAAGGTTAAATATAAAAATAAATAATTATAAATAAAAAAAAATAAAAATGTGTGGGTTATATCTTTAATTTTTTTTTATTTATTATTATATATTGGTCGGCTTTGTATATGGTCAAAAAATCTTTTATTTATTATTATTTTAAAATGAAAAACAATTGAAACAAATAGAATTTTACGTTTCAATTGTTTTTTTGCAAAATAAATTTATATTTTTTTCCAAAAATGATATGGTGTCCACTACCAACATGAGTGTTTAAAATCTCTAAAATATTAAAGATATTTAACAAATAATACAGTGTATTAATATTTTATTACTATTTATTAAATATAAGGTTGTATTATTAGATATTGCACCAATAACATTAAGTTGACATAGTTGGTGGATTTATCACTGCATTAATTCCAAGAGGTGCTTTTATATATAATTACGTGAATTTGTGGTTTTTTGAATTTGACATCCTCTAATACTTTAATTTATTTTTTTTTTTTTTATATGAGAGATCTGTGTTGTTTTGGTGCTAAATTTCCTTTCGCCAAAATACCATTATACAATAAAAAAATCATATATCACTTGATTCGTTATCCAATTATCTACCATTTGACCACACATACAAAATTGTAACATAAATAAATAAAATTTGGTGTCTGTATTCTATTATATGGACAATTTCGCAAATAATTTTCTGTTGTTGATCCAATAAAAACTATAGTTGGTCCAATAAAAACTACCTATATTACTTGATTCATATTTCAAACTCTTAATGATTTGTTACACATCCATTTTTATATCTTTATATTCTTATAAAAAAAAATCAAATTGTTATCTGAAAGTTTAAAAAAAAAAATCAACATAATGAAGATATCTTTTGTAACAATTAAAATATCTGTTTTTATATAACATATTTTTATTTAACATTTTTTTTTTATTTGTTGCCCATCTTTAAAAAAATACCTGTTGGAACAAAAGTACCTCTTGGAATTAATGCAGTCATAACTCCACCAACAGTTTCAATACCTAATGTTAATGATGCAATATCTAATAACACAACCTGTATTTAATAAAAAGTAATAAAATATTAATATACTGCATTATTTGCTAAATATCTTTAATATTTGAGGTTTTTAACGTTTTAATACGTCACGTCTTTAGTGGATTCTTCATTTGTGAATACTCCATCCTGTACACTGGCACCAAATGCAACGGCTTCATCTGGATGGATACCTCTATTTAATTCTTTACCATTAAAGAAATCAACTAAAAGTTGTTGAACTTTGGGAATTCTAGTTGAACCACCGACCAAAACAACTTCGTGAATTTGTGATTTTTTGAATTTTGCATCTTCTAATACTTTACGTACTGGTTCAAGTGTCTTTTTGAATAAATCCATGTTGAGTTCTTCAAATTTAGCTCTTGAAAGAGTTTCAATGAGATCTTTACCATCGAAAAAGTTTTCAATTTCCAATGTAGTTTGATGTGAAGTGGAGAGAGCACTAGATTATGTAAAGTGTGTTCACCAACCCAACCTATCCAAACTCGCTATTCTGACTTGGAATACAAAAAATTAAGAATAAGATTCGAGTGTTTAAAAAAATTATATAAAGATATTTTAAAAAATAGTTGGTACAAATAATATTTTTTTTAAGAAAGAGCCCCAATTCGTTACTTTTTTTTTTTTTAGATATTTATTTGTGAACAAAAATATCTTTTAAAAATCATGATTTTTTTTTTTTTTTTGAAAATTAATAAAACTATTCGTAATATTAATTGAAAGATTATTTCGAAGCAGTTTAAGAAGGTACATATGTATCTTTTATTTTAAAATTTTAAAATTTTATAATTTTAAAAAATAGAAATTTAAAACTTATTTTTTTTAATTTATAATTTTAAATTCCCAGTTTTTTTATATATTATATATTTAAAATGTTAATAAAATTAATTTTAATAATTTGTTTATTAATATCATTATCATCAGTATGTTTTTAAGAGATTATAAAATATAATTTTATTTTAAAAAATGAATTTACTAATTTTAATGTATAAATGAAAGGGTGGTAATGTTAACAAGGTTGAATCATTTTCAAAAGATGCAGGTATGGTAGATGTACAACCACCACACAGTAATGTTGCTAGTAGTAGTGGTAGAAGCGTAACAAGTGGAACCGGAGAAAGTGGTAGTGGTAATGTTAACAAGGTTGAATCATTTTCAAAAGATGCAGGTAAGGTAGATGTACAACCACCACACAGTAATGTTGCTAGTAGTAGTGGTAGAAGTAGCGCAACAAGTGGAACTAGTGGAGAAAGTGGTAGTGGTAGTTATAGCGGTAATACCGGTAGTAATAATAGTGGAAGTAATAGTGGTAGTGGTAGTGGTAAAACAAGTGGTTGTTCAAGTGAAAATAAAAAAGGAACCTCAAGCGCAGATTCATGTTATTCTTCAGGTGGTGCTAATTCAGGTGATACAGGTGGTACTGGTTCAGCAAGCAGTACAACATCAGTCAATGATGGTGTAACATTCAAATCTTCAAATTTAGAAAGAACATCCTCTTCCTCAACATATTATCTATAAAATATAAAATAAACTTTTAAAAGTCACGAACCAAAATAGTTTCCATCATTTTCTGAATTTCTTCAGTATTATTAACACCCCGTCCTTTCACCTGAATTTTTTTTAACTAAATTTTCTTGTTTAAATTTATTATTTAAATGTTGTGACCAAGGGTTATCCATGTATAATGCTGGTTTTGATTAAAACCCATCCAAAATTCCATTTAATACCATTTGCTTGATTTTCATTATCACAAAATGAAATTATTGTAGAAACACAACTAAATGCTTCAGTTGGAAGAATTTAAAATACATTACACAATACTTTTAATGGTTCAAGTGTTTTTCGGTTAATGCACCTGTTACTATATAACTAACACTGTCAACTCTTCCAAGTTTACCAGTTCAATCATTATATAATTATTAATAATTAATTTTACTACAATATATACCTGATAACAATGAATTGAAAGGTACATCATCCGGTATCATTGACATGTAAATATTGCAAGTTTTAATTAAATCATCAACATCAACCAATTGTACATTAGTTAAAGATGGTGATGCATTTTCAACAGTTGTAGTATCAAATAATGCAGTCTTTGTATCTTCAAGTAATAGACGTTTATTAAATTTATTCAAATAACCAAAGATCAAAACATCCAACTCTCAATAATCTTTTTATGTCTTTGTTTCATTGTTTTTTTATTAGCTCATGACTTTTCCTATCCATCTTTTTTTAAAAATAAATAAAACAGGTTTTATATTCTATATTAAATTATTTTTTCAATTTTTAGAAATTATTCTTTAAATATATTTAGTATTAATATTATATAAAAGTTTTTGTTTTTTAACAAACATAAATTTGTTTATTTATTATTATCATCATTGTTGTTTATTTAAGAATTTACAATTCATCGTGAGATGGCATTTCTTCATCAGCACCACCAGCTTGACCATATAATTTAGAAAAGATTGGTTGAACGATTTTTTCAAGGATTTTATATTGTTCGTCAAATTCTTCTTTTTCAGCAGATGAGTTAACGTCTAACCAACCAAGTGCATCAGAGATCGCAGTTTCAATTGTTGATTTATCTTCAGCGTCAATTTTACCTCCGATCTTATCTTTATCACCAATGGTGTTTTTGATTTGATAGATGTAATTTTCTAATGAATTTTTGGATTCGACTTTTTCTTTCAAGATTTTATCATCTTCAGCGGCATCAGCAGCTTCTTTAACCATACGATCGATATCAGCTTGTGAAAGACGTTCTTTATCATTGGTAATAGTGATTGATTGTTTAGATCCAGATGCTTTATCTTCAGCGCTAACGTGTAAGATACCATTAACATCCATTTCAAATGTAACTTCAATTTGTGGTACACCTCTTTGTGCTGGTGGAATACCTGAAAGATCAAATTTACCGAGTAAATTGTTATCTTTAGTCATTGCACGTTCACCTTCGTAAACTTGAATTGAAACACGATCTTGATTATCTTGATATGTTGAGAAAATTTGTGATTTC
>JACAFY010012680.1:0-22747 GCA_015252635.1 Dictyostelium capitatum
CTCTGGCCTAGCAACAGGCTGCCTTGCGCATACAGCTGGATGTTGCCCTGCCCTTGCGTCACCACGCCCGCGCTGGCCGGCGGCGCCACGCCTGCCACGCCCAGCACCTGCCGGCCGCCCGGCGTGAGCAGCTGGATGTTGCCGCCGAAGTTGCTGCGCAGCCCCGCGCCGCCGTACATCGTGAAGCTGCCGTCGTAGCGCAGCGGCGTGCCCGCGGCGTCCACATCGGGGAACAGCGCGGCGATGGCGCGGCGTCCACGCAGATAGCTGCCAAAGCGCGGGCCGCCATCGTCGTTGTATTCGCGCCCGCCTTCCTTCAGTTCGGCAAAGAACAGCTGGCGCGCGTAGATACCCAGTTCGGCCGGGGCCAGCGCCGCCAAGGCCGCGCCCGCGCCCGCCTCATCCCCTTGGTAGCCATGGTGCTTGCGCAGCCAGTTCACCAGGTAGACGCCGCTGTCCTGCTCGAAGTCGTTCTTCAGGTCGCGGCGGGCTTTGTTCGTGTCGGCATCGCGCAGCGCCTGCTGGCGCGCCAGCTCGGCCGGCGCACCGGCGTCATCGCCGGCATAGCCGAACTCGGCCGCCAGCCAGCCGCGCAGCGTCATCTCGCCGCCATAGGCCTGCACGACCTTGCCCGGATGGGTGCCCAGCGCCTCGCCGGCTTGCAGCCCGCGTGCGCCGTCCAGGTAACGCGCCAGGAACGACGCGTAGTCCGGACCCGCCGAGCCCACGCCGGCCAGCACGGCCAGGTCTGCGCCGGGGCGGGTGTCGCCGCGCACGATGGCGCCCAGGCTGCGCACGCTGGCCACGTCTTCCTGGCGCAGTTGGCGCCCGGCCTGCATCAACAGCGTGCCGGGCCCTGCCACCTGCGCATTGGCGTAGACGATGTCGCGGCCGGCTTCGATCAGCGAGAAATCACGGGCGTTGCTGTGCAGCGCGGTGACGTCCAGCCCCAGGATGTCTCGACCCGCCCGCACCGACACCGGCAAGGCGGCCTCGTACCAGGTATCGACGCTGCGCACCACGCCGCCCCCCCCGTTAAAGCGCACCACCGCGCCGCTCTTGACGCCCACGATGTCGCCAGACGCGGCATAGAAGCGGGCGACGCTGGCATCCCCCGCGTGCAGCGACCGGTCCAGCGGGGTGCCAGGCCCGAACACAAAGAGCGGCTTGTTATCCCATCCGGACGCCTGCATCACCCCTTGAGTGCTGGTGTTGGTCAAGATCAGCGTGGCGTACATGTCCGTCGAGTAGGCGCTGAAGGCCGGACGCAACGGCGTGGGCAACGCCACATCGGCCGCCGACATCGACACCGTATGCGCGTCTGTGGCCAGAATGGACCGGCCCGCCAGCATTTCCAGCTGGCCGCCCGCCGACGGCGCCAGCAGCAGCACCGGATTGTTCTCGCCGGTGGCGTTGCTGGCCAGCACGATATTGCCGTTGGCGGCCACCGCCCGCAGAATCGACGGGTACACGAAATACCTGCGGCCCGTCCCATCGATCTGCGTGATTTCGGGCCGCAGTTCGTCACCGGAAAAACGGGCATTGGTGACGGTCATCGGCGTGAGATTGCCGCCCGCCGAAAACAGATTGACGGCCGTCGATGGCGTCCAGAGCGTGAACCAGCTTTCGCCGCCGCCCGTCGTGGGCTGCGCGTCGCCGACCCGCTGGTACGGACTGGCATTGACCGGCCGGGCCCGTCCGGGGTCGCTGACGCCGCCCAGCACCAGGTCCGAGCGCGTGTCGATCCAGGCCACGGCATCGCCCAGCACCAGTCGCGGTCCGCCCATCGGCCGGCCGCCCGCCACCGCATACGGATCGGCGGCGCGCAGGCCGCCGCCGTCGCCGTAGTTCAGATCCATGCCGCCCATCTGGCCGGCGGACACGGCCAGCCGGCCGCGCAGGTTCGCCAGCACGCCGTTCAGGTCCAGGTGGTCGCTACCGCCGGTGTGCGGACCGGTCGCGTTCAGCTGGGTGGCGGCCAGCGACGGATTGATGCTGCCGCCCACGCGCAGGTCCAGATCGCCGCCGCCCGTCAGCACCATGTTGCCATCGAGCACCCGGCCGGTGCTGCCGACGACAGCGGTCAGGCCTTGCGAACGCGGTTCCACGCCATTGACGTAACGGGCCGCATCGCCGCGAGCATCGCGGATACCCGCGTCGCGTCCGGCGGAAATGCTGAGGTTGCCGCCGCCCAGCGTGCCGAAGCCGGTAAAGCCAAGCAGCCGCGGCTCTTCATAGCCGCCGCCCACGGAAGCCTTCGTCGCATAGCTGCCGAAGTTGATCCACCAGCTGGGCGCGATGTCCGCCACGCCCGGCGTGCCCAGGCTGCCCTGGCGCCACAGCCACGCGCCGGTCAGCGTGTTGGCATAGCGTGCACGGGGCGACGAGCCTTCGAGCGGGACGCCTGCATCGGCGGTCGAACCCACCGCATCGCCGTAGACGTCGCGCCCAGCCTGCACCACCAGGTTGCCGCCCTGGTCGGGATACCAGGCCTGGTACACGGACAGGGCGGCGTCATACTTGCCGTCCAGCTGGATCAGCCCCAGCGTGCCGGTGGTCTTGTCGGCCCCGCGCGGCAGGTTGAACCGCGCATCGGCCGCGCCCAGCGACGATTGCGTACCCGCCGTGTACACGCCGTACAACGACGTCATGCCGACGTCGCGCCCGGCCAGCAGCGACAGGTCGCCCGTGCCGGTGCGCAGCACGCTGAAGGCCGGCGAGCCAAAGCCGTACTTGTATTCGCGGGTGACGATGGTTTCGCTCGTGCCGCCGCCCAGGCAATTGGTGGCATCGGCGCAGAATTCGTCTACGGTGATACCCAACTGGGCCACGAGCTGCTCGACCGGCTTGCCCACCCAGCTCAAGTCTCCCCACCAGTTCATGGAACCGGTTTCCGACACCGTGCGCGGCGCGGGCGTGCAATAGTCGCCCCAGCCACACATCTCCTCCCATTCGAAGCCCCACTGTTCGGCCAATTCCTTGATGGGCTTGCCGACCAAAAGCGGGTCGCCGAACAGCTCTTCGGCGCCGGCCGGCGTCAACACCATCACGCCGACGAAGATCGTCTTGGTGGTCTGGGTCGCGCGGGCCGCCAGGCCGTAGTGCGTATCGGCCAGCACCAGGTCGCCCTTGCCCAGCACGTTGCGGGCGTGCACGTCGGCCGAGTCCAGGTCGGCGCCGGCCACCGCCGTCAGGCTCCAGGCGCTGGCGCCCGGGCCCAGCATGGGCGCCAATGCCCAGTTGCGGCCTTGCTTGCCGTCCGGGCCCTTGGGCCGCAGATCCACCGGCTTGCCATCGAGCAGCACCACCTTGGTCTGGGACGGAATCAGCGAGCCCTGCGCCAGCACGATCCGCGTGCTGGCCACCAGCTCGGTCGGCAACGCCACGCCCTTGGGCCAGGTGAATGCGCGCATCGACGCACTGCTGCGCAGCACGAAGCCGGCGCCCAGCATCGAACCCGCGTCAAGCTTGACCTCGCCCGCCAGCACCGTACCGGCGCGCAGCACGCTGCCGCTGGCGGTGGTGACGTCGCCCGTCAGCACCAGGCCGGCAGGCAGCGACAACGCCGCGTTCAGCGTCATGGCGACCGGCAGCACCGTGCCCATCGGCAAGGTCGCGGGGCGCGCGGGCAGGTCGTAGTTCAACGTACGGCCCTCGGGGAACGAGGTGCCCGCTTCCAGCTTGACGCCGCCGATCGGCACCACCAGGGCGCCGCCAAAAGGCGTCACGGCCTGCGAGCCGTAGCGGCCCTCGACCAGTTGCCAGCCCGCCGCGTCGTCCGGCGAATCCGGCGGCGGCGCAAAGCCGTCGTTGATGCGGCCGTAGATGTTCAGGTTGCCGCCCGCGCGCAACACCAGCGCGCCCGGTTCGCCATAGCCGCGCCGTGCCGGCGTGATGCGGTCGACGTTCGGGCCGTAGCGGTAGTTGGACAGGTCGATGTCGCCCACCACGCTCAGGTCGCCATCCGGCGTGGCGCTGACCACCTCGACACCGGGGCGCAGATGGTAATTGCCCAGGCCCGCCAGACGGGCGGACAACGCCGGATTGCCCAGCGCCGCGGTCATGAAGGCCTGGCTCTGCACGTCGATGCCGTCCAGGTAGGCCTGCGAGATCAGCTGCGGCACCTTGCCCGTCACGTCCGGCGCGCTCGCCAGCGGCGCGTCGTTGTAGCGGCGGAAAGCATTCACCGCGACGGTCTTGGCCCCCAGGATGGCGGGCGTGCCCAGCACCGTCACGGCCACGTCGTTGGCGCCGTCGCCCGAACCGGCAAAGGCGCCCTGCCCGTTGCCACCGCCCAGGCGGCGCGCGTTCAGGTCCAGCGTGCCGCGCGCCACGCCATCGTTGTTCGGCGCGTCGGTGCCCGCGCGCAGGTCCACTGCCGCACCGGCGCCCAGCACCAGCGTGCCCTCGCGGGACGTCAGGTCCACGATGGCGCGGTTGACGCTGTCGATGATCTTGCCGTAGCTGTCCACGCGCAGGCCGGTGCCGTGCGTGTCCAGCAGGCCGTTGATGACCAGGTCGCGCATGGCGGCCAGGCGGATGCTGCCCACCTGCGCGCCGCTGGCGTCGATGCGGCCATTCACAGTCAGGCTGCCGCCGTCCAGCACCAGTTCCACCTGGCGCGCACGTACCTCGTCGCCCACCACCAGGTCGCCGCGTTTGATCTGGAAGCTCCGGGCGCCGAACACGCCGCCTTCGGTCAGGCGCGCGTTCAGGTCGGCAAAGTCGGCCACGGTCTGGGCACGCAGCACCGCCTCGGCGCTTTCGTATGCCACCCGCGTGCCGCCCGCGTCATACAGGCCCGACGCCGTGCCGCGGAACGATCCCGCCAGGTCCAGGCGGCCGGCGCCTTCGCCCAGCGCAACGGCCTGGATACGGCCCGCGCGGTTGTGCACCGCCGACACATCGATCAGGCCGCCACGCGCCTGCGTGATGTTGCCCGCCGTGCTTTGCAGGTCGATATCGCCGCCCCAGCTGTAGCGCATCTGGTCAAGCAGCCGCACCTCGCGGCCCGACATATCCAGGCGCGACCCCGCGCCCAGCGTGATGTCGCCATCGGCCTTGACGGTCAGCTTGCCCGACGGCAACGCCACGGTCGTGTCCACCAGGACGCTGCGGCCGGCCAGGTTCAGGGTGGCGCCCAGCGCATTGCGTGCGGCAGCGGCGCCTCCCGTGCCGGTGACGGCCAGCGCACCGCCCGCCTTGATCGAGTTCACCGAACCGGCCTCGCCGGTCAAGAGCGGCGTGCGGATCAGCAGATCGCCGTCGCGATAGCGCCAGCCGTCTTGCGCGGTGTAGCCATCCGGCGCGTGATAGACCGACAGGCCGCCCTTGGCGCGGCTGGAAATCATCTGCGCGGCATCCAGGGTCACCGACGAAAAGCCCAGCACCAGGCGCTCGGCCGGCACCAGGTCGTTCGGCAATCGATAGGGCGAAGATTCCAGCCGGATCACATCGGCCGCGATGTTCAGCGCACCGCTGCCCAGGCTGTCCAGGATCGCGCCGCCCGGCGCCTGCGGCTTGTTGGCGCCGGCGCCGCTTGAACCGCCACGGTCGGCGGCAGTCGCCCCCGCCCATACGAATTCAGCGGCGGCAATCGTGGCGGTATCACCCGCCGCGCCGTAGCCATAGATGGCCGGTGCGCCCAGCACCAGCCGCTGCAGCGACCGGCCGCCCGCGCCGCGCGCGTCCAGCGAGACCGAGCCGTACACGTTGACCGATTCGCCCGCGTTGAGGATCAGGCTTTCCAGCGCCGGGGCTTCCAGCGCGGTATTGCCACGCAGCAGATTACCCAGCACGTCCTGGTTCAGCGCCAGGCCCGGCGGCAGACGGCCTGCCGCGCCGGCCTGCTGCAGCGCCTGGGCGCTGCCCAGGTTGACGGCCGACACGCTCAGCGCCAGGTTGCGAGTGCCGTATTGCACCGTATCGCGCCAGGTGAACGCACCGCTGGTAGAGGCACCGATCGAGCCTTCCGACAGCAGGCGGGCAGGCCCCGCGCAATCCGTGAGGCAGCCGCCCACATCGATGGCGGTGCCGCTGCCGTACTTGGGCACCAGCAGGTTCACCAGCCCGTTGGAGACCGCCAGCATGGCGCCGCTGATCAAGTCGTAGTAAAGGCCCGTGCGCGCATCCTGCGCCACGTCGCCGCGCCCCAGCGTGGAAAGGGTCGCCCCCTGTTCCACCAGGATGCCCCGGCCGCCATCGAGCGAGTACAGGAAGATCTCGGGCGCCCGCAGCGCGGCGCCGCTGCGCACGACCACCTGCTTCACGTTGCCCCCTACGCTGCGGGCGCCTGACGCATATTGGCCCCCGACGGTGCCGCCGATGAACATCGAACCAGGCGACAAGGCGTTCAGGTCCGCGGCATAGATCGCCGCGGCCTTCGGGTTCAGCACGGGCGTCTGGCCGGCCGCCAGGATCTCCAGGCCATCTGCCGGGCCGGTCACCGCCAGGCGGCCGGCATAACTGCCGCTGCCTGCGGGCACGTCGAACCGCGCGGTTCCCTTGAACGACAGCGCCGGGACATCGCCCATGCCGGCGCCCTGCGCCAGGTTCAGATGCAGCGCGCGGGCATCCGTGGTCAGCATGCCGCGGGCAATGCCCTTGCGCGCCGCGTCGGCCAGCACGAAGGCGTTATAGGACGTCTCGTTGTACTGCGCATGCCGCCGCACCACATCGGCAGGCGTGATCAACAGGCGCGTCGGCAGCGCGGCAAGCTGCCCGGTCCGGGCCGTGCCCAGCAACCCGCTGCCCACCCACGAGCCGCCGCGCGTCGCCGCCGTCACCGACGCTTCATTGGCGCCCTGCGGGCCCAGTTCGACGCGGAAGGCGCCGGGCAGCAGCGCATACGTCGAAGGCAGCAAGGTGTAAGTGCCCGCCGGCAGGCCCGGCACGCCGGCCTGAATGGTGACCTGCCGCCCCACTGCCGGATTGCCCGCGCCAGCATCGGCCGCAACCGGCGCCTGGCTGCCGGTGAAACCCGGCACGATGGCATAGACCGCGTTGCCCGACCGGCTGAAGCTGAATCCCGGATTGGCATCGGCCATGGCATAGCGCAGCACGTCGACCGAACCGCCCCGGCCACGCACGAACGCGCCGCCCGTCAGTTCGCCGCCGCCGGACAGATCCAGCACCGCGCCCTCGGCCACCTCGATCACGCTGCCCTGGATCTGGATCTTTCTGCCCAGATAATCGTCGCTGCGGGTCGGGTCCGGCGTCACGTCCCTGCCGGCATAGGTGTATTTCACGCCGTCCACCGTGCCGCCATAGGGCATGAGCAGCCCGCCGCCGCTGATGGACGTGATGCTGCCCGGCAGGAATCGCACCGTGCTCGGCTTTTCGGAGCGGCTTTCAAAGGTGATGGCGCCCAACGGCGCGCGCAGCACGCCGCCCTGCTCGATCAGCGGCGCCGCCAGCGTGATCGCCCCGAATGCGGAATAGGGCATGGCCGGCGTCTGGCCGTCCGTGCGCCGCAACGTCAGCACGGCGTCGTGGTTGTAGCTGGCGATGTCGCCGTTCGGTCCCTTGGCGAGGTAGTCGCCGACGGCGATGATGCCCCCCGAACCCGGACCGGTGACCGGGTAGATCTGCGCCGCGGTCAGCGTCAGGCGGCCGGGCGCGGCCAGCTTGTTCATCAGGCCGCGGTCGCCAAACCCCAACGCGCCCAGGCGCATGTCGCCCAGCACGTCGAAACGCACGTCGTCAAAGGTGACCAGGTTGCGCATGCCGCGCACATCCAGCAGATCCGCCGCCACGTTCAGCCGGTGATCGACATGGAGATACTTCAGCGGCGCGGCAACCGGCTGCAGGAAGGCGTCGGCGCCATCCAGCGGCCGATAGCGCGCCTGGTTGAACAACACATACGACGCGCTCAGATTCACCACGCTGGCGGCAGGCGCCGTTTCCTGCAACGACAGCGCGCCCGACAGCCGCAGGCTCTGGCGCAAGGCCAGCGAGACGTCGCCGTCGGCGTGCACATCGGCGTTCAGCGCCAGGTTGTCAAAACCGCCCGCCTCGATGCGGTCCACGCCCAGACGGCCATAGCCATACACCAATGCGGGATTGGCCTGGCCCGGCTTGAGATCCGCGGCCAGCAGGCTTTCGCCCTGGCGTTGCGCCAGGATCAGCTGGCGTTCCGCCTGCACCGCCAGTTCCGGCGACTGGTTGCGCATATAGAACGCGCCGGCCAGCGACACGCCCAGGGTGCCGCCGGCCGCCTGGCGGGAACCGGCCGCCGCGCGCAGCATGCCATCCAGGTGCAGGCCATTGGCGGACGACAGCACGATCGTGCCGCCATCGGACCCCACCACGGTGGCGCCGCGACCCGGCAGATCCAGCACGGCCTGCGTGCCCGATGCGTCCAGCAGCGACCCCGGCCGCAGGATGATGTGCCGGTCGATGGGCCGGTTCAGCGTATCGACATCGGTTTCCCAGTCGATCTTGCCGCCGATCTCGATCGAACCACCCGCCTGCACCACGCCATAGCGCTGGCCCTTCCGGTCCACCGCCACATAGCTGCGCCCGGCCACGTCCAGCACCGCCTGCTCGCCGATCCAGACCGAGCGCGGATTCGCCTTGGGCACGTAGGGTTGCTCGCCGATGCGCGGCTCATTGATCGCAATGCGCCCGCCCCAGGCGTCCAGCCGGCCCAGCACCGTCAGCTGGTCCGCGCCCTTGATCTGGATCGTGCGGCCGGGGTCGACGCTGACGCGCGCGCCCTCGCCCACCACGATCGGTCCGCCCACGGCGCCCCGGTCCGAGTACAGCGCCAGGTCGGCGCCAACGCGCTGCGTCAGACGGCCGCGCAACGGGTCTTCGGTGTACAGCGGCGGCGTCCAGAGCGACAGCACGTCGCCCGGCTCGACGCCCGAACCCGGCGCCTGCGCGGTGCTGCCCGGCAACCGCAGCACCGGCATGGCCACGTCGATCTGCGCGCCGTCGGCCACCGTCAGGCCCTCGTAGCCGTTGATCTCGTACTTGCCGAAACCGGTGCGAAACAACGATGCATCCAGCCGCAGCGTGCCCTTTTCCTGCGGATCGAGCGGGCCGCCCAACACGATGTGCCCGCCGCTGGACACGGACAACGTGCCGCCGCCCGTCACGCCATAGCCTCGCACGTCGCCGTTCATCGACAGCTGGCCACCGGTTGCCGCCACGCTGCTGAGCGCATAGGCGGCCAGCGTCACGCTGCCGCCCTGGCCGCCCTGCAGCTTGCCGTCGGCCAGCACCGACGCGCCGGCCGATACATCCAGCACGCTGCCCGCATCCAGGGTCACGTCGCCCGAGCTGCGCAGCGCCACGCGGCCGCCGTCACGCACCGGCAAACCGGCCAGGCTCTCGGCGTCGCGCAGCAGGTTGGCCCACACGCCGCGGGCATCCAGCATCACGCCCGATGCCACGTGCACCCCAGGCTTCTGATTGGCTTGCGGCGCCAGGCCCGTGTCTTCGATACGCGGCGCCAGGAAGCTGGGTTGCAGCAGGATGTTGCCGGCCTGGATCAGGCCGCCGCGGCTGACCAGGTTGGCCTTGATGTCCACCTCGGGCGCATAGAGCGTGATTTCGCCGCCGTCGGCGCTGTGCAACGCCGAATCGACCGTGATGGACCGGCCCGCGGCGATGCGCACCCGACCCAGCGAAAAGCCATTGAGCCGATCCGCGTCCAGGAACAGCTTGCCCAGGTTTTCCTTGGGCAACGCGGCCGCCAGGTCCAGCCCATCGGCCAGGCGCTGCCCGCCCGCGCCCACGATCACCTCGGCCACGGTATCCGCCGTGGCGCCCAGCTGATAGTGCACCTGCCTCGCGACGGGATCGTAGTAGCGCAAATCGTTGCCCACCACCAGCGCCGCGCCGCGCGCCACCGCGCGTTGCGACTGGCTGTAGCCGTCCAGGCCCGCCTGCGGCGCGCGGTCCTGGCGCACGCCCTGATAGGTATTGCTGACCAGATCGCCTTCCAGCACGGCGTTGCGGGTCGAGATGACCAGCGCCCCCGCATCGCGCCCCACCGTGTAGCCGTCTTCCTGGCGCGTGCGGGGCGCCAGCAGCGCGTTGTAGAAGCGGCGCGTGGCCTTCTCGCCCCAGCGCTCGGAACGCTGCTCGAAGCCGTTGTAGATGCCGGTGTACAGCAGGTCGGCCGGCGCCCGGTCGGCCGTATAGAGGCGTCCGTCCTGGCCGCGCAGCCAGGTCTGCTGCAGGGTACCGGCCTGCACGTCCAGCGTGCCGCCCGACAGGTTGATGGTCGAACCTGCCTGCGTCACGACCTCGGCGCCTTCGAAGCGGACCTGTCCGCCCTGCGCCAGCCAATGGCTGGCCGGCACGGCCAGCGTGCCCAGGTAACCGCCCACTTCCAGCAGGCCGCCGCCGCTGTACCAGCGGTCGCCCTCGTAGCCGCCGGTACCGCCGGCCACGCGGATCAGCGAACGCCGGTCCAGCCACACATCGCTGTTGTTCAAGCGCGCATCGTCGCGGTTCAGCGGCGAATCACGCTGCTCGTTGCCTTGCAGATTGATCTTGAGATTGTTCGATTCCATCGACACGTCCACGCCGATGGCGCCGGCCACGTCCAGCTGCGCGCCGTCACGCACCAGGCTGCGCCCGGCCGCCTTGACCGCGATCTGGCCGCCCGTGGCCAGCGTCAGCGAATCGCGCTGGAAATCCACCGTGCCACCGCTGTCGATCTGCACCAGCGACAGCTCGCGCCGATTGCGGTCGGTCTGCGCCAGCGTGCCGGTCGTGTCGACGCTGGGCGGCATCAGGTTGTCGCGCTGGCCGTCCAGCGCCGTGGCGTTGTCCGTGTCCACCAGAATGGCGCTGACCGCGCCCGAACGCAGCGTCACCGCCGCCTTGGCGCCCACGCCATTCAGGTGGATGGTGCCGCGCGAATCCACCGACGTGGATGCCGCCAGCACGCCCGCCTGGTCCACCGTGCGGGCCGCCAGCGTGATATCTCCCTGCGGCGACAGGATCAGGCCGCGGTTCGTCACCACGCCCTCACCCGTCGGCGTGATTTCATTGCCGCGCGTGGTCGACGCGGCATTGCCCTCGGTACCCTGGCCGCGCTTGATGATGAAGCTGTCGCCGGCTACCAGCGCCGCCTGCCCGCGGGCCGTCGTGAGGGTGCCGGCGTTGTCCACCTCGCGGCCCACCAGCAGCACGTAGCCGCCGGATTGCGTCACGGTGGCGGGCCGGTTGGTCTCGATGAGCGCGCCGGGCCGCAATTCCACCTTGCCCAGAGCGTCCGTGAAGGTCGGGGTCTTGTCGTCCGGCCCATACAGGCCATTGTTCTCGAACTGCGTGTCGGTGATGCGCGCCGCGGCCGCCACCAGGTTGCGCACATTCACCTGCGAGGTGCCGTCGAACACCACCCCGTTGCGATTGACCACCATCACCGTGCCGGCGGCCTTGATCTGCCCCTGGATCACCGACGGCCGCGCCTGCGGATCGTTGACGCGGTTGAGCACCGCCCACGTCGAATCCTGCTGGAATTCCACCGTGGTGCGCTTGCCGACGTTGAAGGTTTCCCAGTTCAGCACCGCCTTCGAGCCGGTCTGTTCGATGGCGACCTTGGTGCGGCCGTCTTCGACGGTCGTCACGGGCGCCCGGGCATTGCGCCAACCCGCCGTCAGCGGATTGGCATCCACCTTCAGGCCGCCTTCGACCATGCCGTCCGGCACCGGCGCACCCGACGCCAACGCCGCGTCACGCACGGCGCGTTGCGCGGCCTGCTGCGCGGCGATCGCCGCCGCCGTCGTGCCCAGGTTGCCCACCGACCGCTGCAACTGCTCGCGCGCCGCCTGCGACTGGCGCGCGCCGGTCAGCGAGCTCACCGGCGCGCCGTTGGGCAGCCGGCCCGTCGTGATGGCCTGCGTCTGCGCCGCGTTCTTGGCCGCGAACCAGCCGCTGCTGAAAGCCTGTTGCGCCGAGGCCGGCATGGCCACGCCCCCCGACACCAGCATCAGCGCCAGCGCGGCAGGCAGCGGCTTGAGCCGACCTCCCCGCGCGCCAGCCGCAACAAGGCGGGTCATAGGGAGTTTGCGAAGACGCGATGTCATAGCGGGCAATCCTGATCCGTGTAGCCAAGGGAGCGAGATCACGTCATCGGCGCGTTCGTGGCGCGTGATGGCGGCTCATACTCCAATGACGGAGGGACGCGAAGGAAGGGCTACCGAAAACCCCTAAATATTTTGTAACAGCACCATCAGCTGAGCAGCACGATGCCGCCCGGCAGGCGCGTCAGCTGCGCGCCGTACAGGTCGCGCAGCATGTGCAGCGCCAGGTCGGTCTGGGTAATCTCAAAGCGCATGCGCACGCGCCGCGCGGCCAGATCGGCATTGCGCAGCAGCACGCGGCCCGGGCGATAGCGGTTGATCTCATCCACCACCTCAGCCAGCGTCTGCCCGGCGAAGGTCAACGTCCCCGTGCGCCAGGCGTTCACCTGCGCCGTATCGGCCGCCAGCGGCGCGTGCAGGCCGGTATCGTCGTAGGTGACCTGCTCGCCTTCGGCCAGGGTGCGCTGCGCGCCCGCCCATTGCACGTCGACCGTGCCCTGCAGGCAGGTCACGCAGACCTCGGGCCCGGTATAGCGCAGATTGAAGCGCGCCTGCCGCGCCCGCGTGGCGCCGGCCCCGGCGTAGACGATCACCGGCGCGCCGCTGCCGGCCGCTTCGACCTGGGCCTCGCCCGCCACCAGTTCGATGGCTGCGCTGCCGGCCTGCGCGCCGCGCTGGTTGATGCGGGTCTGTGTGTTCATCTGCACGTGCAGCTGATCGGACAGCGCCAGTTCGCGCTGTTCGGCCGTGCCGGTCCGGAAATCCGCCGTGTAGTCCAGCAACGACGGCCACAGGGACAGCGGCGGCCATACCGCCACCGCCGCGCCGCCCGCGGCCATGGCCATGGCCGTGCCCAGAAAGGCCCGGCGGGCGGGCCGGCTCGGCTCCCTGCGGGCAGGCGGATGCGCCAAGCCCGGATCGCGGCGCACGGCCTGGCGCAACACCGGGTCCAGGTCCTGCCACAACCGCGCCACCTCGTCCCAGGCCTGCGCATGCAACGGGCTGCGCGCGCGCCACTGCTTCATCGCTTCGGCGTCGCCGCGCGTCGCGTCGCGGTCACGCAGGCGCAACCACCATTGCTCGGCTTCGCGCCGCAAGCGGTTGAGGTCTTCGGATGGGTTCATGGCGCCGAGCATCGTGTCAGAATTTCCGTCGGCCGACAACATCGCCGTTGGCCACGGCCTCGGTGTCGGCCAGGCGTTCGCGGCAATGCCGCATGGCGGCGGCCAATTCCTTTTTCACCATCGCCACCGAAATCTGGAAGCGTTCGGCGATCTCGGCATTGAGCAGCCCGTCCACGCGCGCCGCCGCCAGGATGGCACGCTGGCGCGGCGGCAGTTCGTCCATCGCGACCTCCAGCGTGCGCACGTCGCGCCGCGCCGCCACGATGCGCTGCGGGTCCGCGGTTTCGTCGGCCACGTAGAGCAGCGCTTCGCGCTCGTCGTCGGCCAGCGGCTCGCGGTTGCGCCGCCAATCGTCGGTGGCGATGCGCGCCGCCATGCGCAGCAGGTAGGCGTCGGGATTGAGCACCGGGCTGGCGGGCTTGGCCACATCCAGCCGCAGCCAGGTTTCATGCAGCGCGGCCGACGCCTGGTCACGCGACCCGACGATGCGTTCCAGGCTGCGCCGCAGTTCGGCGTAGCGGGCGATCAGGCGCAGCCGCAGCAGCGCAGCAGAGATCATCGACATGCCGTCACGGCCCCGAGCGGCGCGGCGCCGCACAGTGGGTGCCGCCGGGCAACAGCAGGATCGACACCGGCTGCGGCATGCCGGCAGGCGGCGGCGCGCCCACGTCCATGCCCTGGATGGCGCGCGTCACCGCCGCGTCCACCCGGCTGCTGCCCGTGCTGTCCAAAAGGCGCATCCGCGCGACATGCCCGCCGTCATCCAGCCGCAGTTGCAGCGCCAGGCGGTATTCTCCCGGCCGGGCGACGGCATTGCCGCACAGCGTGCGCAACAAGGCCTTCTGCAGCCGCCCGATATATCCGCTGAAATTGGCCCCGCCGGCCCGCGCCCCCGGTATGTCCTCGGCGCGCAATGCGGGTCCGGCGTCCGTCGCGGCACGCCCCGGCCCGTCGGCGGACGGCGCATAGACCACGATGGCCTCCCCGTCCGTCTGGCGAATGCGCAGTCCAGACCCGTCCAGCAAGCGGCGCAGGGCGTCCATGACCGTCAGGCGGCCCGCCAGCGCCGGTGCGCGCCGACCCGCATGGCGTTCGTCGACCAGCACCGCCACCCCCGCGACATGCCCGATGGCCTCCAGGCTGTCGCCCAGTGGCTGCGCGGGCAAGGCAAAGTCATACCGTTCGCCGCGCAGGCGATCGGACAACCCCGCCGAGGCGGACGCGGCGCCACCCGCCAGGATGGGCGTCGCCAGGCACAGGAGACACACGCCAACCAGCGCCAACACACTGAGCGGTGCCGGGGTACCTATCATCGGGCGATATGGACGTCGGGTAAGGGAACAGGGCCGGCGCACGCCCCAACAAGGCGACACCGGCCAGCAGGCTAGCCCGGCGATATGACCCGGACATGACACCGCGATGACGCAAACGGCGGACCCGGTGCCGTGATGCCGTGACGCGTCGACGCATCAATCCGCCACGAAGCCGATGGCCTTGATGGGCGCCTCCCAGCGTTTCAGCTCGTCTTGCTGCAGCTTGACGACAGCTGCTGGCGGGGCATACGCCGGCTTATAGGCGAATTGCGCAATGCGCTTTTGCAGGTCCTCGGATTGGAGCGTGGCTTCAAGCGCCTTGCTGATGCGTTCGGCCTTGTCTGCCGGCAGGTTGGCAGGCCCGTAAAGCCCGATGTAGGCATCAAAGACGACGTCGATGCCGGCTTCCCGAAGCGTCGGCACGTCAGGGGTGATCGCCGTTCGTTCGCTGCCCGTCGTGGCCAGGATCCGGACCTTGCCCGCCTTGGCCATCTCCAGCGCCTCAAGAATGGTGTCTACCACCAGCGATATCTGTCCCCCGACCAGGTCATTCATCGCCGGCGCGCCGCCTTTGTAGGGCACATGGACCAGCGACACGCCAGCCGCCTTGTTCAGCATCTCGCCGACCAGGTGCCCTGGCGTCCCCGCACCAGGCGATCCGAACGTGGCCTTTGCCGGATTCGCCTTGGCCCATGCCAGGTATTCCTTGATGCTGCCCGCCGGCGTGGCCGGGCCGGCGGACAGGCCGAGTTCGAAGGTGGCGACACGTCCCAGCGGCGTAAAGTCGCGCACCGGATCAAACTCCAGCTTCTGGTAGATATGCGGGTAGATCGTGAACGGCGTGCTGTTCGCCAGAATCAGCGTCAGTCCATCCGCCTTCGCTCGCCTGGTTTCCCCCAAGGCGATGCGTTGACCCGCGCCCGGCTTGTTTTCAACGAGCACAGGCTGGTTCAGCGCGATGCGCAGCTGGCCGGCAACCGCCCGCGCCACGGCATCCAGCGCACCGCCCGGCGCAAAGCCGACAATCAGCCGGACCGGCGTCGAGCTTTCCTGGGCATGGGCGGGATTGCCGGCCAGCAACATCACCGTGCCTACGGCTGCGAACAATTTTGAACAGCGCATGGTTATCTCCTTGGGGGGTGCGACCTACGTGAAACTACACTTCTGTTCCTGGAACGGCCCTGGCCGTCGGCAGATGTTTTTGGAGGTCAAAGCCGATGGCGGACAACTGTGCCGACAATGCCTTTCCCTGGCCTGCGGTGAGCGGCAAGAGCGGCGGCCGCACGATCGACCACTCAGGTTCAGCGCGCGCATCCGCGATCACCTGCTTCATGGCCGCGATGAGGGGATAGCCTTGAAAGACCGTGCGCACATTGCGTGCCGCGTCGTTCTCTTTTTCGCCCCCCCCACGCACGCATGCCACATACAGATCGGCCAGCGCCCGCGGATTCACATTGGCCGTGGCGCTGATGCAGCCCGCCCCGCCCGCCAGCACGGTGTCCCTGAGCAACATCTCGGTACCCGCGAACACTTCGAATCCGTCCCGGGCGAAATGCTCGATGTAGCCCCGGGTGCTTTCCCAATCACCCGACGAATCCTTCATGCCGGCCACCTGCGTCGGATAACGGCGCAGCAGCGCTTGCACCACACCCAGGCTGATCGGCACCTGGGACATCGCGGGAAAGTTGTAGAGGTACACGCGAAGCCGATCGTCGTTGACGCGATCGATGACCCGCGAGAAGTACGCGACCAGACCCTCGTCGCTGACGTTCTTGTAGTAGAACGGCGGCAGCATCAGCACCCCGCTGACGCCCAAGCTCAGCGCATGCTGGGTCAAACTGATCGTCTCGGGCATCGAACAACAACCCGTGCCAGGCATCATCCGATGCGCGGGGATTCCCGCTTCGACCAGCGCTTCCAAGAGGCCCTTTCGTTCTGACAGCGCCAGGGAATTCGCTTCCGAATTCGTTCCAAAAACGGCCAGCCCCACGTCGCAGGCAACGAGCCCGCGGCAATGCTCGACGAAAGCCGGCGTATTGACACAAAGATCCGCCTGGAACGGCGTGACAACCGGCGCAAAAACGCCGAATTTCTTCTCTGAAAGGCGCATGGCGCTTACTCCCCTTGAGTTTCCAGCAGTGGTTCATCGGTTGCGGTGCCGGGTGCGAGCGCGTCGCGGTAGGCAAACAGGGTAGGAACGCCCCCTGTCATCAGGAAGACGATGTCTCCGGCATCGCGCAGGCCATTGCCACGTATCAGCGCCAGCAGTCCGGCAAAGGCCTTTCCGGAATACACCGGGTCCAGCAATAGCCCTTCGCGACACGCCATCAGGTTCACGGCCTCGACCATGGCCGCAGTCGGCACGCCGTAGGCCGATCCCCGCTGACTGCCATCCACAAGCACGTCGGCCTGCGCAATGTCACCGCCCGTGCCCAGCAGGTCGATAGCCGCCATGGCCTTGAACGCCGTCGTCTGTTGCACCGCGTCGGCATCGCCGATCACCGCGAATGACTGGATGGCACGGGCGGATCCCCCCATGGCCACCCATCCTGCCGCCAGGCCGGCATGGGTTCCCGAACCACCATTGGCCAGGAAGATCCGTGCCAATCGAAAGCCGCAGGCGGCCTGCTGCTCGACGATTTCGCGCGCCGCCGCGGCATAGCCCAGCGCGCCGATGGCGTTGGACCCGCCCGCAGGAATCACATACGGAATGCGGCCTCGTGCACGGTGAAAGTCCGCGCGCGCCTGCATCGCGTCGTTGGCGTCGGCAGACGCAGGAATCTCAATGCGCGCTGCGCCGAACAGGCGGTCGAGCAGAACGTTGCCGCCCAGGCGGTGTTCCGCATTGGCGTGACCCACCGTCGGCTTGACCACCAGCTCACACGCCAGCCCAAGGTGCGCGCAGGCAGCCGCGGTCAGACGTGCGTGGTTCGACTGGCGTCCGCCCGTGGTAATGATCACGTCCGCGGCCATCGCTTGCGCGTCTCCCAGCAGGAACTCAAGCTTTCTCAGCTTGTTGCCGCCCCCGCCCAGCGCCATATGGTCGTCGCGCTTGGCAAAGAGCCGGGTCGTCCCCAGTTGATCGCGAAACGCCTGTTCCACGTTCTTCAGCCGTTGAACCGGCGTGGGGCCGGCCAGCAACGGCGCGCGCGGTCTGCGCTCTAGCGCCTGTGTCAGATCTTCGGTGCGGTATGACATGAATAGGAACGGCCCGGAATGCAGGCGTGCCGGTCGGAACCCACACGCCCTTCAAGTTGCAATGTCGAAATTCTCGTTTCACCACCACCGGAAATAAAGTGATTTATATTGATCATCTGACAGCCAAAAATCAGATCAATACATGGTCACCAAAGTCTCCATCGCACAACTGCAGGCCTTGGTCGCCATCGTCGAACAAGGCTCGTTCTCCGCGGCGGGCCGGCAATTGGGCATTGCCCAGTCTGCGATCTCGCGCAACATCAACGAGCTTGAAAGCCGCTTGCGATCGGCCGTTTTCCAACGTGAAGGGCGTGCGGCCAAATTGACCGACGAAGGCGCGCGCGTGGCCGAGCTGAGCCGGGACGCGCTGCGGCAATGGCGGGTGATCTGCGAACAATTCGCAGAACCCACCTTGCTGCATCGCACGCTGCGCATGGGCATCACCGAAATCGCCGCGCAGACCTGGCTGCCGCGTTTCATGACCGCATTCCGCGCCGCGTTCCCTTGGGTGCAACTGCAGCTGGAAGTCAGCGCCATGGCGTCCGAACTGGTCGCAAAGGTCCAGCGTGGACAGCTGGAGCTGGTCATGGTGTCTGACGCCGGCGATCGTTCGGACGTGACCGTCCTGCCCCTGGGGCTGATGAAGTGTGGCTGGTATTGCCGGCCTGACTTCCAGGCGCCGCGACGTGCGCTACCGCTCGATGAACTGATGCGCTTTCCGCTCGTCATGCAGGACCATGCATCCGCGGCCGGCCGCCTGGTCCTGCAGTGGCTGGAATCGCACGCGGCACAGCCCGCAAATGCCCTCTATGCCAATAGCTTCGCGGCGCTGGGCGGCATGACCGTTGCCGGTCTGGGCATCGGCTGCCTGCCCTGCGCCGTGGCGCACGAACTTGTCGAACGTGGGCTGGTCCGCGAAATCAAGACCTCGCCAAAGATGCCGCCGATGCGCTACGTGACCGTCTTGCGCAGCGACCAGGGCACGCCCTTCCTGTCCCGCGTCGCCGAACTGGCCGCCGAGGTGTGCGACTACAACCTGCGCTACCAAGAGGCGGGCTAGAGCCTATGTTCTCAATCAAGCAACTTGAGCTTTTCGTGCACACGGCCAGGCTGGGGTCCGTACAACGCGCTGCCGAACACCTGCACCTGTCACCATCCGCTGCCGCCAAGCGACTGCGCGATCTTGAACGCAGCTCGGCCGTCCCGTTGTTCGAGCCGCAAGACCGTCAAAAGGCGCGCTTGACCGCGAAGGGAAGAGAAATGCTCGCGCTTTGCGAGGATTTGCTCAAGACCCTTCAGGCCATCGAGAAAGGAGCCTGACCCCGCCGTCAGTCCACACCCGTGCCCGCAAAATGCGGCGACTGGCCGAAGTGTTCGATCAACAGTTCCGTCAGTACCCGTATCTTGCGGGCGGGATGCTGGCCGGGAGGACGAATGACGTAGGCGCCGGCGGGCGGCGGCGGATACCGCGTCATGATGGGCACGAGCGCCCCGGCGGCCACAAAGTCGTGGGTCAGGCAGTCCGGCAAATAGGCCACCCCCAGTCCGGCCGCCGCCGCAGCAACCAGGGCCGCGCCGTTGTCGGCCTTGAAGCGCCCTTGCGGCCGCGCCACCACCACCTTGTCGCCATCCATGAACTGCCAGGTCTCGGTGCCCTGCATCAGGGCCTCGTGCGCCGCCAGTTGGGCGGGCGTTTCCGGCGCACCGTGCGCCTTGATGTAGTCGGGGCTGGCCAGCAGCTTGCCGCGGATGGGGCCAACGCGCCTGGCGACCAGGTTGGAATCCTGCAGATACCCCACCCGTATCGCGCAGTCGTAACCCTCGGCGATGAGATCCACGAAACGATCGCTGTAGCAGGTCTGCACATGCAGCCTGGGATGACGACGCGCCAATTCCGCCACCACCGGCGCAAAATGCGTCAGGCCGAAAGACACCGGCACGGCGACGCGCAGGCGGCCCCGCAGTTCACCGGCCGGCACGATCGCTTCCCGCGCCATATCGATTTCGGCGCAGGCCTTGGCCGCATGGTCGCGGAACAGCGCGCCGGCCTCGGTCAGCGCGGCGCCGCGCGTCGTGCGCGCCAGCAACTGCACACCCAATTCCGCTTCCAGCCGCAGCAGCCGACGGCTGACGATCGACTTGGATACGCCCAGCCGCAGCGCGGCGGGTGACACGCCCCCCGCATCGGCAACTTCGATGAAGGTCTGGAGTTCTTCGATATCCATGTGGCGCGGCTCCCCGTTGTGCGACGCGTTTCGCCGCAGGATAGCACTGCGCCATGCATATCGAATCCACAAATATCGCAGCGCCTCGGCGCACGGCCAACGTGTGACTGGAGGCGTTCCTGATCGCGCGACACAGCTTGCCTTCGAACGCAACTACCGCGTCCCCCGCGACAAAAACATAATGCTGATTCCACCCACTCCAACAATCCAGGGATCAACAATGAGCTTTCGCAACGGCCTCGATTCACTGCTACGCCCCGAAGATTCGGTACTCGTCCTGATCGATCACCAGCCCTACCAGCTGACCAACCTGAACAGCCACGATCCGCAAATGGTGGTCAACAATTCGACCGCACTGGCCAAGGCCGCCAAGGCCTTCGACGTGCCCACGATCCTGACCAGCGTGATCGCCGCGCGCGGCGGCCGCATCTTCCCGCAGATCACCGACGTGTTTCCCGATCAAGAGGTCATCGACCGCACCTTCATCAACACCTGGGAAGACAAGAAGGTCGTCGACGCCGCCAAGGCCACGGGCCGCAAGCAGCTGAGCATCGCGGGCCTGTGGACCGAGATCTGCGTGGCCATGCCGGCCATCCAGGCGGCGGGCGAAGGCTGGGACGTGACGGTGGTCACCGATGCGTCGGGCGGCGTCTCGGTGGAAGCGCACGAAGTCGCCCTGCAACGCATGGCGGCGGCGGGCGTGAACCTCATGACGTGGCTGGCCGTGGCCGCCGAGTGGCAACGTGACTGGGCGCGCGTCGACACCGCCGCCGCGCTGACGGACGTTCTTGTTCAGCACGCCGCAGGCAGCGGCATCGCGTATCTGTGGGAACAGCAGTTGCTCAATACGCCGGTGTCCGACACGGCGGGCTGATCACACGGGGATGACGTCGCCGCGCCGTGTCGATGTTTCGCGATGCGGCGCATCATCCTCTGGCGCCGACATGACGGATAACGTCTTGCAACGAATCCGGCAACGCAGGTGTTGCCGGGCGTGAAGAGACCGCGATAAGGTGAAGGCCCCTCACCTGGCCCCGCTTGCGGAGGTGGCTTGCCCACAATACGGACATCCTCATGAGCCCGAGCCGTTCCCTGGGCGCGACCGGCTTCGCCCTCATCGCCGTCTGCTACGGCTTCGCGCGCTTTGCCTTCGGCCTGTTCCTGCCGCGCATCGGCGCGGACATGCCCTTGTCGTCGACGCTGGTCGGGCTGATATCCGGCGGCGCGTTTCTGACGTATTGCGTGGCCGTCATCCTGTCCGCATGGCTGACCGAACGCGTCGGCGCCCGGTATGTGGCCTTGGGCGCCGCCCTGATCGCCGCTGCGGGCATGGCGGGCATCGCCATCGCGCCCTCGCCCGGCTGGCTGGCCGGCGCGGTCATGCTGGCCGGCTCCAGCACGGGACTGGTCTCGCCGCCCCTGGCCGCCGCGGTGGCCGCAGCCGTCCCGACCCATCGGCAGAACGCCACCCACACCCTCATCAACGCCGGCACCGGCGCGGGCGTGGCCCTGTCGGGCCCCGTGGCGCTGCTGCTGGGTGAACTGTGGCGCTACGCGTTCGCGGGCTTTGCCCTGGCGGCGCTCGGCCTGGCCTTCGCCGTGGCGTTGATCCTGCCGCGCGCCTCGCCCGCCACCACAACCACCGCGCAGGGCATGCCCGCGCTGGACGGCGCGCTGCGACGCCTGATCCTGGCGGCATGCCTGGCAGGCGCGGCCAGCACCGCCATCTGGTCCTTTGGCGGGCAGCTGGTTGCGCTGCGGCTCAACTGGGGCAGCACGGGCGCGGGCCTGCTCTGGACCGCCATCGGCGCGGCCGGCATCGCGGGCGCCAGCGCCGGCCACCTGATCGCGCGATTCGGCATCAACCCCGTGCACCGGGCAGCGCTTGCGGCGATGGCCGCCAGCATCCTGCTGATCGGCATCGACGGCACCTCGGCCGCCCTGACGCTGGCCGGCGGCCTGCTGTTCGGCGCCGCCTACATCACGCTCACGGGCATCTACCTGCTATGGGGCGTATCGGCCCTGCCCGGCCGGCCTGCCACCGGCGTGACCCTTGCCTTCCTGGCGCTGGCCATCGGCCAGACCGCCGGTGCGCCGGGCTTCGGGTGGCTGATGGACCGGCTGACGGCGGGCGACGCCGTCATCCTCTTTGCCTGCCTTGCCCTGACCGCCGGTCTTGCACGCGCCGACGCGGCACGTGCGCCCTGACCTGACGCGCGGCGCCTCTTAACGATTCGTTGACGCCGCCTGGCCTACCGTCCATCATCAACCACCCCTGGCGGCCTGCCCCATCCGCCACCGACAGGAATCGCCCTGGCATGAACGACACGCCTGCCAACGACCAGACCGCTCGTACACGCTTGCTGCTCGCCATCCTGCTGACCGGCCTGTCCGCCGGCCTGGGCGGCATGCTGCTGGGCATGTTGCTGCACGCCGTGCAGCACCTGGCCTACGGCTACAGCCTGGATCGCATCATCGGCCCCGAGACCTTCCTGCAAGGCGTGCAAAGCGCCAGCGACAGTCGGCGCCTGGCCGTCCTGATGCTGTGCGGCCTCGTGGCAGGCTGCGGCTGGTGGCTCATCTACCGGTTCGGCAGGCCGCTCATCAGCGTGACGCAGGCCGTGCAGGACCCGGCCGCGCGCATGCCGGCCAAGACCACCTTGGCGCATGCCCTCTTGCAGATCATCACGGTGGGACTGGGCTCGCCGCTGGGCCGCGAAGTCGCGCCACGAGAAGTCGGCGCACTGGCGGCAAGCGGCGTGTCGACATGGCTGCGCCTGCCGGCCGACCAGCACCGCCTGAGCGTGGCGTGCGGCGCGGGCGCAGGCCTGGCCGCCGGCTAC
>JACAFY010012690.1:0-14969 GCA_015252635.1 Dictyostelium capitatum
TAAATATTATATAATTTTTGTTTTTTTTTTTTATTTTAAAATCAAAATTTTTTAAATTTTTTTTAAAAAAAATTTTTTTTTTTTTTTTTTTTTTTTTTATTTTTATTTTTTTTTTTTTATTTTTATTTATTTTTATCCTAAAATGTTAAATTGGGTTTAACTCCTTTTGAATTAATATCATTCACCTGAAAAATTGTTATATATATATACACACATATTGTCATACAAAATAAAAGATACACATATTTACACAACCCACAAAAAAAAAAATTAAAATTATAACGCATTCATTGAAATTAATTTTATTTTATTTTATTTTTTTTATTTGCATTAGATTATACTTCACTCAACACTCACTCACATTAAAATATAAAATATAAATATATACAAATACACAGAAATAATTATATATTATACTATGAAAAATATATTATTTATTGGTAATTTTGTAAATGATGTAATTTTAATTCATCAAAATTTAAAATTATCAAGAGAAACTTCATTTACAGATTTTATGAATGTAGATACACAAAAGCAAATATCAGAAAATTATACAAAAGGAAGTGGGGATGTTACAAAAACCGAAGCATTAGGTGGATCAGTAACATATGGAAGTTTGGCAGCTCATTATTTTGGTGATACAAAGAGTACAATTGTAACAACAGTTGCATCTGATATAAATAAAGAATTTAAATCATTAATTCAATCAAAAGATTCAATTGATTTGTCGTTTACAAATATCAAGGAAAACAATGATGACAATGGTGAAAAAAATACAAGTTACTACTTAAATTACTATAATAATAAAAAGAATAGAACATTATCATTAATGGAAAAAGGATATCAAGTTGATATTGAAAGTTGTATTAAATGTATAGAAAAGGTTTACCCAGATGCATTATTATTTGTACCTGTGGCAGGTGAATTTGATGAACGTTTAGTAATGGAAACATTGGAAATTATTGGTAAAATGAATAAAAATAAAAGCTCAAATGGTGAAACCAGATACAGTCCAATAATTGCATTTGATGTTCAAGGATTTCTTAGATCATTTAATGGCAATAGAGTTACAACTAGACCAATGCACATTATGATTCAAAAATTAATTAGTATTAAAATGTCATTGGATAACATTCAATCAAGTAACGATGGTGAAAACGATATAATTACAGTTGTAAAAGCAGAATATGGTGAAGCTGCAGCAATTATGGGTGAACATGATCCAGCTACTTGTGCAAAGTTATTACGTACAAATTTTGGATTTACAATTGTAACTGTAACAATGGGTGGTGATGGTTTATTTGTTTCTTCCTCAATCACTGGTGAATTGTATATTCCAACTTTTAAACCTGATCAAGTTTGTGATGAAACTGGTTGTGGTGATACATTTTTAACTTGTCTTGTATTGGAATTATTAAATTTATTAAAAACTAAAAATCAACAACCACCATCAAATGGTAATAGTAATGGATATATTGATGATTGTAGTTGGGAAAAACCAAATGATATATTAATTAAAAAGAATATTAAAAAAGAAGAATTGGTTCAATGTTTACAAGTCGGTAGTTCAGGTGCATCATTTTTAGTTGAAAAGATGGGTCCAAATGGGTTTGCAAGTAGAGATAAAATATTGGATAGAGTTTTAGTATCAGGTGTTAAACAAACTAAACAGCAATATTCAAAATATAATCAAGAACCACAAGAACAATCAACCAATAATACAAATATAAATCAACCATCTCAACAACATGATAAACCATATAAATCAACAACAAATTATAAATAGGTTGTACAGTGTAACATTATACCATATTATATATATTTAATAAATAGTTGTAAAATTTAATTTAATATATATTAAATTCTTTGAACTTCACGTAATATATACCACAAGTTGAAAAAAAAATAATTAAATTTTTTTTTTTATTATTTTTTTTTTTTTTTTTTTTTTTTTAATTTTTTTTTTTAATTTTTTTAAAAAATTTTTTTTTTTTTTTTTTTTTTTTTTTCATTTTTCAAATTCTTTTTTCTCTCTCATTAAAATTATTTGTTTGAGTTTACGTGTATTTGAATTTATATCAGTTTGAATTTTCTTTCTTTTTTTTTCTCTCTCTTTGCTTATCTTACAGCATACATACAACAAACAATATAAACATACACGTCAATTAAAACAATAAGATTAAATCACATATATATATTATAAATATAAAAACACAAAATGTATAAAATAAAAAATGTAAATCTCACTGCACAAGTTGACTTTTTTATAGAACAAATTTTATTATTGAAACCTGAATCAATTTATAAACCATTTACCAGATTACAAGCAGTACCAGATACATTCACTAATGCTCAACAATATGTTAATATATTTCAACCTCTATTGTTAGAAGAACTTAGAGCTCAAGTAGCAGTAGCATCAACCTCTCTTAATGATGAATATTATCAATGTGATTTCACTGGTGTAATTGGTGAACCAAGAAATGGCACAAAATGTTATGGAATAATGGTATCAACAAGAAATATCATTTGGACGAAAAAACAACAAGTAATACAACTACTGCATCAAAAAGATTACCATGGGCTAAACAATTAACTGAAGAAAGTGGAATATAAATGAAATTCACCATTATCAGTAATTGTATAGCAACTACACCATCTATAAATGCAACATTAACAATTACAATAATAGAAATAATAATTATAATAACAATAATAACAAGTATAATAGTAGCAACAACTAAAACAACTACAACAACAACAACAAAAGAAGATAATTGAGGTTAAGGTTTCTTACAGTAATGAAATCAACCTCAACTCTTAAAATAACAATACATAATAATACATAAAAACAATAATAGGTAATAATATATTAAATTCCAAAAGTAAGTAATATTTATTTGATAAAATTATAAACAAATACAAGTAATACTAATATCAAATAATAATAATATTTTATAATTATAGGTAATATAGCAACTATATTAGAATATAGAGCACAAAACAAAATTAGAAATACATTTGGAAATTTTGTAAAATCATTTTTCTTTCAACAATAAAATATGATTTCAATTTATTAGAAAATGGATCATAGCTCTCAACCAACCATAATTAGTTAAATGTATCAACAACAATGTAAAACCAATCAATATAAAACAATACCAATGTAGAAACAATGCAATGTAAAAACAAGGTAAAAACAATACCATTAGGATCAATTCAAATTAGAAATATAATATAAATAAACTAAAATTAAAAACTACTGTCGACAATTAAATGATCCATCATTTGTAATTGGTAATTCCAATTGATAATTATTGGCGAATATAATAAAATTATAATTAAATTAATTTTTACAATTTCGTATGTGGTCAAATGGTAGATAATTGGATAACGAATCAAACGATATATATGATTTTTTTATTGGATAATGGTATGGTGAAAGGAAATTTTTAGCTAAAATCGTACCAAAACAACACTGAGCTCATATATATATAAAAAAAAAAATAGGATTTCTATTTTCTTGTTATCCATCACTAAAAGTAATAATTATATATTAAAAGTAGTAACATATAATTAACCAATTCTTGATCTTGTTCTTGTATTTGTTGTTGTAATTGTTTTAGTTGTTATTATTTCTACTGATTGTTTAATTTTTTTTTTGATTTGTATATAATTTGTATCTAAACCTGTATTTAATAATTTCTTCGCCAAAAAAAAAGGGAATATTTTTACACGAACAAATGTATATTCTGAAGTATGAGTAACCCCCTATAACTTTTTTCTAAGTATAAAATCTTAGAACCAAGTTATAGGGTGCCCATTCTTCATGTATACACTTGTTCGTATTTCTTGATTTGGACACCCACCAATTTCCAATCTGACCGTTTGCGACAAATTCTTTTCGATCATGTAGTCCCACCACCTCGTTAGGGATGGAGGGGGATTGTCAGCTGCCGTGTGTCATTCAATAACAATTGGGATCACTTTCGTCCTATCACCAAGTCTCTTCCCTCGACTACATGGTCAAAGAACCTGCTTTTATTAATGATTACTTGTAATTATATTATTATTATTATTATTATTATTATTATTATTATTATTATTATTATTATTATTATTATTTATCACCTGAAAAGAAATTGTTAGTACCGATTGTATATTAAAAAATTTGGGCTTTAGTGACAAAAAAAAAAAAAATCAAAAAATGTTGTGGGAGCGGGTCGCTGGGTAGAAAAAAAATCTAGAAAAAAAAAAAAAAAAAAAAAAAAAAAAAAATAAATTATTTTTAAATTTCGCGATAAACTGATAGACCAAACAAGTATTATAATTTTGAAATGTAAATGGTTTGATGTGAGTGGAATCTTTTTTGTGTCGATAATTAAAGATTGTAAATGATAAAGGATGATTAAAAAAACAACCAAATGTTAAAGTAGATACAGTTGATGGAATTTGAAGATTGTTTAAATGTTTATAACCATTGATAATGAGATTATTTAAATTTGGAAGTTTATCATTTGAAAATAATAGTATATCTGGTGATTTTCTTTCATTAGATATTAAATGTATACATTGAAATTTATTTTTTTATTGTCTTTTTTTAATTATAATTGAAGTATCAGGACATCTAAAAGCAGCACCGAATATACCAGCATCATTTAAAGGAATTGATGTATTAGGGTTAATGAATTCATATCTATTTATTAGTGAAGCTAATACTGAGAAGAATTCACATTCAGCTAAGCTCTTACCAATACAATCTCTAACTCCAATACCAAAAAGAGAAAGTGCACTTGATTGTGATGCATCAATGAATCTTTCAGGTATGAATTGATCAGGTGATTTATAATTCTTTTCACATTTATGAGTGGCATATATATTTTGAATAATTTGAGTACCTGCTGCTATTTTATGACCATCAATAACAGTATCTTCTTTACATAGATGTGGTGGACCTATAACAACAGTTGGATGAACTCTATATGTTTCTTTTATTATCATTGATAAATATGGTATTGAATTACGATATTTACTATGTGTTAAAATTATTTGGTCATTATTTATATCATCTTGATCAATTGCATTTGAAATTGAATGATAAACTTTATTTTGAATGTCATTGTTATTAATTATTTCAACCAATGCGAATAAAATTGAATTTGCAGTTGTATCTGAACCTGCCATAAATAAATCAATACATGTACCAACTACGGCATCCCATTCTTTAATATTACCATTTTCATAACCATTGATCATTTTACTAAGAATTGTTTCATTTTCACCAGC
The DNA here is from genome assembly GCA_015252635.1 of Dictyostelium capitatum. Lineage (NCBI taxonomy): Eukaryota > Evosea > Eumycetozoa > Dictyosteliales > Dictyosteliaceae > Dictyostelium > Dictyostelium capitatum. The sequence goes on from JACAFY010012690.1 coordinate 5,287, forward strand.
TACATTAACTTGTTGATTCTTTTTAAACTTTTCAATTAATGAATTTACATGATTATACAATATTTGATAACAATCTGTATAAAGTTTTGGTGTTGCTGTTTTCCAATACTTTTCAATTAAAAATGAAGGAATATTGAAATAATCAATCAACAATGGATAACCAGATGCAGTCGCAAAAACACCAATTGCATCAACAATTTTTATTACTTCTTGAACATCATTATATGGGAAATTTTCACCAAATGTAAAACAAATGATAATGTTTAATGAAAACATTTTAATATAATTATTAATTTCAAATGGTTTACCAGATTTTGCATGTTTATCTAATGTATTGATTAACTGAATAATTTGATTTGAAATGAATTTATTTTCAAATTGTTTAATTTTAATTGGTGTTAATGATGAAAGTGCCAATGATTTTAGTAAAGTATGTTGATCACCATTAACCATATTTAAATCTAAATTTTTACTAACTTTAAATCTGCTCTTCTTTGGGTATCTATCAGCAAATGCATCAGAATTATCAATGAATGCTTTTTTTAATGTTGGATATTCTGTTAAAACAACAACATCAAGACTACCATTTCTTATATAAAATACAGTTCCATACTTTTTATACCAATCTTGAAATAATAAATGTGGATTCTTTATACCTTTAAATGATAATAAATTACCAATCAATGGTAATTTATTAGGTCCTGGTATCTTTGAATTAATTTTACTCTTTCTATCATTCTAATTTTATGTTGATGTTAATATAAAAATAGATTTCAAAAATTTAATAAAACTAAAAAATAGTATAATATATACATACACGTTTAAAAAATAGTAAATAAGTTGTAATAATAATTGTAACAATTAGATATATATTCATTTTTTTATTGTTAATGAAACCAATTAATAAAGTAATAATATTTTTATGATAATAAATTTTATGATTAAAAGTTAAATTAACCTTTTTTGATATTGTTTTTTTTTTTTTATAATACTCTTTAATATCTAAGAGACGTAAATATTATAATAAAGTAAATTTAGAATATTTTTGACCCACCACAAATAAATCCAATGATATTTTATTATTATAAAAAACCAACAACTTTACAAATTTGACTTTTTTTACTAAAAATAAAAATATCAAGATATTAAAATCAACCATTCTTTTCACATAATTAACCATTTTTTATATTCATTTTATTATTTTTCATAAATTATAATTGAAGAACCAGGGCATCTAGTCTATATCTTCACCATATACATCATGAAATGTAAAACATTAAATTTAAATTAGTGAGACATCGTTATTTTTAAAAATGTTGGAAACTAAAATTTTTACATTATAGCTAATAACCATTTCTACATAAAAACATATGTAATATCAAAAAATGAAGGGTTGAAAGTATTTTTAATTAAACAATTAAAGAATTATTTAAAATTCATCAAAAATTAATTTTTTTGAAATTTTTTTATTTTTTTAAAATTGTAATCAACAAACACACCAGAATTTTTATATTACAACAAATAAATAACAATTTCTACACAGCAACAACAGAAACTACAAAATATATAATGTCAGCAATTTGTGTGATTAAAGGAAATGAAGGAGTTGAAGGTATTATAAATTTTAGACAACAAGATAGCAAATCACCAGTTATTATCACAGGTGTTATAAATGGATTGGAACAAGGTGAACACGGATTTCATGTTCATGTTTTTGGAGATACAACAAATGGATGTATGTCAGCAGGTGCACATTTTAATCCTTTCTCTTTGGATCATGGTGCACCTTTTGATAAAAATAGACATGTAGGGGATTTAGGTAATATAGTTGCAGGTGCAGATAAAAAAGCAACTGTAAACATTACAGATTCTATAATTTCATTATTTGGTCAACATAGTATTGTTGGAAGATCTATAGTTGTACATGCATTACCAGATGATCTTGGAAGAGGTGGTAAAGAGGATTCTAAAATTACTGGAGCTGCTGGCGCAAGAGTTGGTTGTGGTATAATTGCATTGTCTAAAATTTAGGCATAATAAAAAAGATGAATAAAAATTAAATGGAAGTTGATACTACTAGTAGTTGGTTTTGGTGCAATAGTGTTATCTAACAGTAATAATTATAGCGGTAATCAACATACAATAAATATATTAAAAAGTGTTTTTTTTTATTTAATTAATTTTATTTAAATATATAAAATTGATTATGATAATGTTGATGGTGGTGATTTTATGGTTTTTTGTTTTAGTGTTTGATTTATTGTCTCTCCATTTCCTTTTTCTTCTGATTAGTTGGCATATTCATCAGGTACAACAAATCCTACATGTTTTTAATTTTCCATTTTAACCTTAATGTTTGGGTGGGAAGTTGGATCTTGATAATCTTCATTTAATTCATTTACTTCAATTGGATATTCTTTTGTAATTTTATAACATTTTGATGAAATAGTTATAAAATTGTATCTTTCTGTTTGGCACTGTTGAAAATGTTGGGAAAAAATAATTCTTAACTTTTCATGATAATCTAAAATATATGATTTTACATTATCAATTATTATTTCTTTTTTATTTTTGATCACTTGTATTAAAATACCCAACCAAAATTTTCTATTTTTCATATAAATCCGTTGCATTAATTAAATTTTGAATTTTACAATTAACAATACAATTAATATATCCATTTTCAAATTCTTCGTGTGACTCTTTTAATTTTTTTTTTGCACTATTTAATATATCTGATTGTGATCCCATATTATAATATATATAATAATATAATATTTAGTATTACCAATATTTTAGAAAAAATAAATAAAAAAAAAAAATAAAAAAAATTGGTTTTAAAAAAACATTCCTATCCGGAAAAAATTTGATATGGTGAGTTTAATATGGTAAGTTTAATACGATGAGTTTAATATGATGAGTTTAATATGATGAGTTTAATATGGGCAAGTTTAATATGGCATTCCTATTAATGAATTAATATGGTGAGTTTAATATGGCAAGTTTAATATGGCATTCCTATTAGTGAATTTAATATGATGAGTTTTATATGATCTTTTATTTATTTTTTTTTTAAACAAATTTGTTTTTATTTAATTTATTTATTAATTATTTTCAAATATTAAAGTTGAAGATTCTGATAATGGTGATTTATAATTATACAATTTCCATTTCAATTTAAATGGTTCCAAATTTTTGTTATGGTCATAATCAATATTATTTTCACTAAGATTTAAATATTCAATATTTAAATTTGGTTTTGAATCAAACATTTTAATTGATACGCCAAGTGAATTGATATCACTACTACTATTGTTAACTTCATCATCTGTGTTTGTATTTCTTGATAAATCTAAATATTTCAAGTCTGGATTACTATTTAAACAATTATATAAAATTGTGAAAATACCAATCATTGTTAAATTACAACTTCTTAATAATAATTTTGATAATAATTTTGCAAGTGGCAAATGTTTAACCAATAATTTCGAACCAAAAAGACCAATATTATTATTTTGAAGTTTCAAGTAAACTAATTTATTTGAATTTTCAATTAATTTACAAATTGATTGAATTTGATTTTGGTTATTATTTGATGTTGATAAATTTGGTAAATCAATTTCGTCCATTGTTAATTTACTAATTGAATTAAATCCCATTATTTCTTCATCATCATTACCATTGTTAATATCAGTATTATAATTAATTATTGACGATGGTGATAATGAATTTGTAATTTCTTTTAATTTACTACCATTTCCAGATCCAATTGAATTATTACCGATATCCAATGTTGTAATAATTGAACAACATTTAAAAAGTTTACCCAATGTACCAATATCAAGATTACCAAGTGATAATCTAATTTCAAATTGAATTAATCTTGATAATACCAAACGACCTTGATCAGATGTTAATAAACTAAAACCTCTATTACCGATATCTGGATTTTCATTTAATTTCAATACAACCAATGAATTTGAGATTGATAATAATGAATCGTAAATTACTTTAAATGAAATGTACGATAAATTACAACCCGATAAATCTAAATGTGTAATTGAAGCAATATGTGGAAATGATTCTAATCCACTGAAATGATTGAGAGAAAGGTTTAATTTTGTAATTGATTTCAAAGATTGAATTGAATTTGATAATTTATTCATTGAATCTTTATTGAGGCCACAATTTATAAATGATAATGAATTAATGTTTGGACAAGTTGATAATAATTGTGATATTTGAGAAATTACTAAATTACTACTTGATAATCTTAAATCTGAAACAAACATTGATTGAAGTGATTTCCTACCTTTAAATGTTTCCATATAAAATAATGTTAAAACTTGAATTAAATTTGAATCACCAATTACCAATCCAGTATTATTACCATCTTCATTTTCATCATTATCATCACAATGAAAACCATTTGATAATTCATCATTATTATTTAATATATCTAAATCTTCCATTAATTCAGGTTCCTGTGATTTATCTTTAAAATGTGATTTCAATTGTTTAAAATTCTTTGATTTCATTACATCCAATACTTTTGTTTTAAATGGAATTGGAATTGTTGTAGTTGAAATTGAAAAAAAATCAATTTCAAAATTGAAATCATCATAACCCATTAATTTAATTCTATCTTCAACTCTTTCTTTTAACCATTGTAAATCCAATTGTTTTGAATCTGCACCAAATATTGGAATATAAATTAAAATATCTAAAAATATTGTAACGGTTATATGTTTATAAATTGATAAATATGATGTTGTTGATGATGATTTAGTTGGCGATGTTACATTTGAAATATTATTATTACTATTTGATTTAACTGGTGATGTTGTATTGGTTGATGTATTATTGTTATTATTATTATTAATTCTTTTACTACTCTTTTTTTTCTTTGGTTTATCACCATAATAATTATCTTCCTCTTCTTCTTCTTCATCTGGTACAATAAAATTACTTGTATGGCATGGAAGTAAAACACCATTTGCATCATAATGTTCAGGTGGATGATATTCATCTTCTTCAAAATCTTCATTTGCTTGTCTGATTAAAAATTCTTTTTCATATTCTGGAGTTGTTAATCTAAATCCCAATGGTTTCTTTCTATTGCTATCGGTACCATCATTTATAATAATTGGATCATCTATATTACCAGGTGTTTGTGGTGGTTCATTATTATTATTCTTTTTTGAAGGTGAAGTTAATGACGGAGGAGGTGGAAAATCTTTTGAATATATAATGAAATCATCTTTGTTTGCTGGAAGATCAATTGGTAAACCAGAGCATTTACTAATCTCAACACCATCTTTTGTTTCATATTCAGATTCTATTACCAAGGTTCTTCTAGTTTTCTTGGAATGAACATTTGAATTTGAATTTGAATCATATAATTCTCTTTTATTATTTTCATTTATTTGAATTTGTTGTAAATATTCTTCACTTGCAATTTCATTTGCAACTTTTGTCTTTTCTTTAGTTCTTTTTATTAATGATTCTAATTTATTCTTTCTTTCATTTTCTGGTATTATTTCCTTTGTTGAAGTATTGGTAGAGGCTGTTGTAGTAGTTGTAGTGGTTGTTGTAGTACGTTTGATTGGACTTATTGCAACTTGTTCAATGTCTTCAACTGATAAATTTTCTAATGATAAGTTTTCAGAAGTATTTAAATATTGAGAATGATCATTCTCTTCGTCATTATCATCAGTATAATCATCCTCTGTCTTTTTTAAACCTGATTGAGAATTACCTATTTTTGAACGTGATCTTGGTATTGATAATTGTGACGATGGTTGATTTGATTTTAATTCTTGTATATCAAATTCTAATTGTTCTTTCTTTTTTGTAAATGAATTATATTTCTTATCATCACCCAACTTTCTGTAAATGGTAGCAATATTTGAAGTTGCAATTTTAGTGTTGTCTAAAACAGTTAAATGCTCTTCATGGTTTAATTCATTTACATTAAATTCTTTCAATTCATTAATTGCTTCCATTAAATGATCAATTGCTTTTTGATGATGACCATTATCTAAATTATCCAATGCATTTGATAAATTTATTTTTGCAATAATGTAAAGAATTTTTAAATTGTAATCAATACCAAACAATACATTACTTTTACAATGAGTAATAATTAATTTGTTTAAATTACTAGATTGTTTAAAATAATGTCTTGATACTTGGTGGTCTAAAAGAAATGAATGTTCTTCATAGATTTGATTCAATTTTTGATAGTTATTAACCCCTTTAAAACATTCCTCTAAACTAATATAACATTTTAACTTTTCATCAATGTAATAAACTTCCTCTTCTTTCTCTTGGCATAATAATGATAAAATTGATTCAATTACTGGTATTCTTTTTTCATGATTAGATTCAGGTATTGATTTTAATTCTACTTCTTGCGCTAAACGTAATTCTTTAAATTGTAGTGATTGTTTAACATTGTATTGTTCACTTAATTCATCATATGAACTTTCGAAATTCTTTAGTATTTCCTGTTCCATAATTTCATCAAATTTATCATAATTACCAATTGAAAAATAACATTCCAATAATAATTTTAAACATTCTAATTTAGCAGCGGTGTTTCTTTGTTTTTTTAATAATACCAATTGTGACGTAAAAAATTCAATTGCCAATCCATATTGATTACAGTCTAATGATAATTTACCCAAATTGAAATATTGATTTGATGTTGTTTTATCTTGACTTTCATGCATAGCTCTATATAATGATAATGCCATATCCCATTGTTCTACATTTTCATTACAATATATTTCAGATACTGATTCTATAGTTTGACTATAATATTCAATGATACCATTATCTTTTAATTTTGATGCATAGAAATGAGCATTTTTATTATCTTTACTTTGATAAAAATAATCCAATGCCTGATTTATAATTGGATATGGATTTGTTTTAATATCTTTTGATTTTGTAATTGATTCTAAAAGTATTCCAAATATTACACCAATATTATAAAAACAATCAAATGAAGCAATGTAAAATTTGATTTTCTCTTTTATATCTTTTGTTGATTTTGGTTTTACATTTGATTCCAATTGTTTTTGATAATTATGTATTTTCGATATTATCTCTTTGCGTTTCTTTTCTTCTTTATATCCATATGTTGTTAAAACACCAATTAATATTATTAAAATATTATATAAATTATCGTTATTTTCTATATCATCATTATTATCGTATTTATTTTTAATTATTTTATAACCTTTCTTATATTCTGCTTGAGCTCTTGATAATTTTTCAAATCCTCCTTCTCCTAACCTTTTAGCTTTTTTTGATATTTCTGATAATTCTATATCCATCATATATTATATGTGTTTAATATGTGAATAAACGAAAAAAAAATAAAAATATATTAAAATTCAAAAAAATTCAAAAAAAAAAAAAAACTAATTTGCGAGGCAAAATTTAAATTATAATTTATTACTATGTGAATTAATTAATTTGAAAGGAAAAAGATATTTACAATAAAAAAAAAGGATTTATATATATGTATAATGATAAAAACTAAAATTAACCAGTTCTTTTGAAATTATTTGATTTTAATAAAATTCTTGTATGGGCTATTACTATTTTTTCTGTTAAAAAATTTTTTTACTTTTTTAAAACTTTTTTTTATTCTGAAAGTATTTCCAATGTTATTAATAATTAAATTATAATAAATTATAATATCAACAATAATGAAAACTTACCCTTTTTTTATTACATTAAAGAAAATTCCAATTATTTTACCAATTGTATAATTTTGAATTTGTTTGTTTTGATATTGTTTTTGTTGTTGTTCTTGTTGTTTAAAGAAACTACCAGATTTATTAATATCATCAATAGTACTAGTACTTGTATTGGATATAATACCTGATGAATTTGATAATGAAATAACAGTGTTTGTACTATTTGAAAGTGATAATGGTGAATTTGGTAATGATGAATGATTTGAATTACAAGAAGAGGATGGTGAAGTTTTACCAACTAATTGTTTTGATAATCTAAGTGATGCAATCTCTTGATCTTTCTCTTCAACTTTACTTTCAAGTAAATTGATTTTTTCTTTCATTTTTTGACAAAAACATTCAATTTCCAAATGATATGCAATGTCTTGTTCACTTTTAGCACTATAACAGCAACCCAAATCTTTATTTGGGCAATATCTATTACAAAAGAATAATGATGTACTTGATTCCCATAATGCATTATTATCGAAATAATCATCTTCATTACCACCTGCACCATTTAAACATTTTGGGGGCGATGTTAATTGTTGTATTTGTTCAATTTGTGTTTGTTGTAATTGTGCTTGTTGTAATGAAATTTGTTCAAATGATGGCGATTTAGAGTTGGATGAAAATGATGTATTTGATTTTGGACTAGTATTATTTGATGATTTATTTGATGATGCTGCACCAGATGGTGATGTGAAACTATGAATTGATGATGATGATGATAATTGACCATCACTTGGGAATTTCATTTCATAGAAATCTTGATACGATAATGATGGTGACTTTTCATTTTTTAAATTGAATTTGCAAACAGATTCATGTACTGTTTTTGATCCATAACTAATCAAACAATTACATCCATTAACTTTTGTTGTAATTTCTCCATTAATTTCATTTTCTTCAACTCCATATTGACAATAACATAATAAATTATCAAATTCATCTGTATAATGTATTTTATAATATTAATATAAATATAAACTATAGTCAACTACTTTAATATCACAAATATATACCTTTTAATTGTATGTTGACTGCTATATTTGAAATTGGTGTATTATCTATGGGACAATGTGATAGTGTTTCAATACAAAAAGAACAAAAACAATGATGACATTCTATATTTTCAATTGGAGTATCCATTAATCCACCATGATATGAACATTGAAACTTTTCATCTGGTTGTACTACAAATAATGTTTTTGACATATCCATTTTTGTTATTTATTATATAGATAATATGTGTAATAATTATAACTATGATACTATTTGTATTTATAATTTTATGTATGTGTGAAGATGAATTAAAATAAAAAAATTAAAAAAAAATTAATTGTGATGTGAGAAAAATGATAAAAAAAAAAAAAATATAAAAAGAATAAAAACACACACACACCCAACACTCATATAAAAACAACCACACATATTTTTTAAAATTATCAACTAATTGAGTGTTGTGTGTGTGCGTGTGTTTGATTATTATAAATTTAGGTATTTAGTGATATATACTTCTAAAAATAATGTAAGAAAATATGTGTGTGTGAATTTATTTTTAAAATTATCAAATACATAATCAAAGATTTATAATAATATTAAATACTTAAATGAATGTTATGTATTTACTATTTTTATTTTGATTACCACCTTCAAAATTAATTTTTTTATTTTTTAAAAAATTTAAAATTATTCATTTAACCCCAAAATGTGAAATTACATTAAATATTAATGAAAGTTACTAAATCTATATATATAGCGTTAGTTTTCGGTAGAGAGGAAGACGGGGAAATTTCAAAAAAAAAAAAAAAAAAAAAAAAAAAAAAAAAAAAAACAAAAAAAAAAAAACAAAAAAAAAAAAAAAAAAAAAAAAAAAAAAAAAAAAAAAAAAATATAAAAAAAAAATTAAAAAAAGAAATTTAAAAAAAA
>JACAFY010012701.1:0-22710 GCA_015252635.1 Dictyostelium capitatum
TTTTTATAATATAAATATATATTTTTTTTTATTTTTTTTTTTAAATTTTTTTTAAATCTAAAACCCAAAAAAAAAAAAAAAAAAATAAAAAATTTAAAAAAAAAAAAAAAAAAGATATTTTTTATCGTAAAAAAAAAAATTTTGATATATTTGCGTCGTGATCACAAATTATGATTATTTAAATAATTTTTCTCTTTTTCTGCAGAATAAGCATCAGATGCCGCTTTTTTTTGCTTGGTTTTGTTTTTTTAAAATAAAAAGAGGTATTTTTAAAAACAAACTTTGATTATTATCAAAATTCATTCTTTAATAATTATTTAAAATATAAAAAAATTCACCATTATCATTTATCAATGTGTAGCTTTTTTAAAAATAAATTGAAACACCATGTAAAATAAATTTTATTGTTATAGCTGATATTGTAATTTAATTATTGTTTGCAATTATTATTATTCTCCCAAATATTTGTTCATAATCGGTATTAAATATATAATGATAAGTGAATATATTTGGTCTAATTTTTGAAATAACTTGTTGTTGTTGACTATTATTAATAAATATTTGATAATTGAAATTGATTTTAATTCTATATGAATATTCTTTAATTTCTTTTAGTTGTTTCATTTTTTTTAATACTAATTTTGAATATTTGATTAGATTACACCCTTCAAATTTATTAAATTTTATATTTTTACTTGATAATATTTGATCAATTTGTTTCAATGATTCAATATCACAATTATTGATTTAAAATTTGTTTATCCACTTTCTTATGATTAAACCATTTATAACCAGTTGTATATGCTAAAATGAATCCTAATATTGTTTCCTTTGAAATTTGATTGAATTGTTTAAATTTAATTGATTTAGTACCAGTTTTATCTAACCAATTACCAATTATTAAAATATCCAAATTATTAAATAATTTATTGTCTTTGTCTATTTCTTGTTGTTTTGATAATAAATATTTTAAACCATTTGAACTTTGTAATTTTAATGAATATTATTAAGCCAATTCATCATTTAATTCGTCAATTACTTGATCATATTTTGTTAAATATTGACCATACACTTTACATCTACCCATTTTTTGAAATCCAATTGATAATAATTTAAATATTTCTTTACTTTTGATATACCATCATCATCAGTAATGTAATTATCATTATTTAATAATTCTTTTAAATTGTTTGATAAATCTTTAAAAACATTTTGATTATGATAAAAACTATTATATTTTGATACCAATCCTACATAATTTAAATGTAATAATCTATTTTGAATAATTGATGAATTAATTGATAAAAATAATATATCAATTTTAGTTACCACTATCTGCTTTTAAATGATTTAATAATTTTGATAGTGTTGGTGGTGAAAATAATTGAATTGCCAATTCTATTACATTTAAATCTATAAATATTTTTGAAGTACAATATGGTTCAGTTACGAATAAATAACATACTAATTCATCAATTAACATTGGATACCCATTTGAATTACTGAAACTTGTCATTAATTTAATTAAATTTGATTGAAATAAGAATTCTAGTGTACAAATTTTTAATAATGAATAAAATGATTGTTTTAAATTGATATGAGCAAATTCTATTCATCATCTGTATATGTATTTGGTTTACTTTCATCAATATATTCATTACCAAGTCTATATCCACCACTTTCTCTAAAGTAATCTTTTCTCTTTTGACTAACTTTACTTTTATCAGCTCCAAATGACGTTGGTAATTCATTATTGAAAAGTGCTTTAAAAAATAAATTAAATGAATCGTTATCCATATCTATATGTTCTCCAGCCTCCAATTTACATCTTAATAATGCATGTTGAATTTACCAATTAAATGATTTGATATCTTTAAAATTAATTCTTTTACATCCATGTGAAACTTTTCTGTACACAAAATATTTATTATGAAATTCTTTCCAAAATGATACTTCTATTTGTTGTTGCAGTTTTTGTTGGTTGTATTTGTTGTTCCTGAGGTTGTTGTGGCTGATTTAACATATTTATTGTCAGTATCCATAAAAAAAAAAAAAAAAAAATTTCTAATTTTTTTTTTTTTTTTTGACTTTTTTTTTATTTCAGAAATTTAATTTAACATCATCACCATCATAAACCACACATAATAATATGAATTCAATATTAAATCAAATAGATTCACTTATAAAGTTATACATTGGTCCACAATGGGATTTAGGTTTAGTAATTAGTAAATCATTAGGATATGGTATCATTGCTGGTTCTTTACTATTGAAAGTACCACAAATCCTTAAAGTATTAAACAGTAAATCTGCTGAATCATTATCTGCTTCTTCAGTTATTATGGAAAATATAGGGTAAGTTTAAAGTTGTAAATTCATATATACATATTATACTATATTATATATTCTAATATATTATTTTTGTCCTTACAGTTTTACCATTTCACTTTTAGCAGGTTATTTAATGAATAATCCATTTTCAACATATGGTGAAAGTGGTTTTATTTTATTACAAAATATCATTCTTTTAGTATTAGTTTTAAAATACTCTGGTAAATTAAATGGTACTTTTTATGTTGGTGCAGCAATGTAAGTGTACAATTGAAAATATATGTTATCACACACAATGCATAGCATAATATTAATTAAAATGATAACTTACAGTTATTTAGCATTTGTATTTGCATGTATCAAATTTGTTGGTGCTGAAGGTTTTGATTTATTATTGGTATGTCTTTTTCATCATATTTATACTTCTTCATAATAATAAAAGTACTAATATTAAGTGACAAACTATATACAGAAAATCAATATTCCATTATTCATTGTTAGTAAATTACCACAAATTACAACTATTCTCAAGAATAAAAGTGTTGGTCAACTTTCATTCATTACATGTTTTATGAATATGGCTGGAAGTTTAGCTCGTGTCTTTACCACACTTAAAGAAGTTAACAATCCAACAAGTAAGTAAAAACATTAATAATTATCGTAATCACATTATATTAATTATTTAAAACAACACTTACAGTTTTAGCAAGTTATACAATTGGTAGTTTCTTAAATGCTGTTATTTTAGTCCTCTTCTTTATGTTTTGGAATAAAAAAGTACCAGCTAAAAAAGCTTTTGGTGAAAAGAAATTAAATTAAATTGATCAATATGTAATATCAATAATAAAATTACTTAATGAAAACAAAAAAAAAAATAACAAAAAAACAAAGCTCTACTAGCACTCTATTCTACTAATAATTATTCGTTATAATATATATATACAATTTATTTATTTATTAATTGGTTGGTTTCTTTAAATCTGTTCTTTTTTGTTGTGGTTGGTTCTTTTTATTTTTACCTTTTGAATCTTCATCAGGTTTTAAAACTACTAATTTACCATTATTCTTCTTTAATTTATTTGTCATTTCACTTTCAACTTTTTGTATAATTGCTGATTCTAATTTTCTGTTTACTGCTGCTTTTGCAATTGAAATTGCTGATTTGTTAACTTTCTTTTTTTTATTCATACCAACTGTAATCACACAATTAGAAGTTAATTATTTATGCATAAGAATACACATAAAATATATTATATATAACTCTATTTTTGTATTACCTTTAGATACTTTTTGTGTACCTCCTGATTTCTTTATTTTTAAATTTGATTGAGCCATTATGTGAAAATGTTATATATATAATTGTGTTTGTGTATGTGTTTGATCCAATAGAATTTTTTTAAAAAAAAAGTTTTTTAGCGAAATTTTTGAGAGTTTCGTTTTTTTTTTTTCATTTTTATTTTTATTTCTAATAAACACTATCAAAAATAACTCTTTTGAATTAATGTATAATAATAGAAATAGAAATAAATCAATGAAAAACAATTAATTAGAGGATATATTTGATATATTGCTTGAGTAATTTGAGTTTATATATATAAATTTATATATATTATTTTTTTAATACATCATACACACGTATAAATTACCATGATATTTATAATAATCATAATTCTATTGTTTAACACACATACACATACATAAAAAACACAAACAATTACACTAATTTTTAGTTTTGATATGTTTATTTAATTAAAGAAATTTCTATAGACAGAATAGTTATATCACATATAACTATAGCTAGATGGGAAAAAACAAATAAAAATTAATTATTCACTTTGAAGAGGATGAAGCAATATGTTAATTTTTTTAATTTTTTTTTTTTTTTTTTTTTTTTTTTTTTTTTTAAAATTTTTTTTTTTTTCACTTTAAAATTTTTTTTTTTTTTTTTTTTTTTAATTTTATTTTTTTTTTTATTTGATCATCATACCCGAAAGAAAAATAAAATGTTGAGATTAGTTAATAGTTCAAAAGTTTTAAAAACTTTAAAGAAACAATTAGTTGTTTTAGAACAACCAGCTGCAACTACATATACAACTAGAACTTTTATTTCAACTACACAAAAATCAAATGTTTCAACTAAACAATTCACCCCATTAATTAAATCATCATCATCAACATCAACAATTGTATTTAATGAAATTTTAAGAAATAATGTTCGTAACTATTCATCAAAAGCAAAAGAAATCAATTTCCCAGCACTTTCACCATCAATGACTGAAGGTAATATCGTTCAATGGAAAAAGAAAGAAGGTGAATATATCAAAGCCGGTGATGTCATCGCAGAAGTTGAAACAGATAAAGCAACAATGGATTTCCAATATGAAGATAGTAATGGTTATTTAGCTAAAATTTTAGTTCCAGAAGGTACTAAAGGTATTGAAATTAATAAAGTAATGTATCAATAATATTATCATAGTATGATGACAATGATAGGGTATATAAATGTATAACACATATATATTAATACAATATACCTACTATCAAAATTTATAGCCAATTGCAATTATTGTATCAAAAAAAGAAGATATTGAAGCAGCAGTTAAAAATTATCAATCAGGTTCATCAAAAGCATCCACACCATCAACTCCAGCACCAGCTGCTGAAACACCAAAAGCATCAACACCATCAGCACCAAAATCAACTAAAACTTATCCAAAACATAAATTAGTTGGTAAGTTTTTACATTCATTAAATGTTTTACCATACAGTCACAAATGTAAATACATACTAATATTTTTTTAATGTTCAGGTATGCCTGCACTTAGTCCAAGTATGGAAACAGGTGGTATTGCATCATGGTCAAAGAAAGAAGGTGATCAAATTAAAGCAGGTGATGCAATTGCACAAGTTGAAACAGATAAAGCAACAATGGATTTCCAATATGAAGATGGTAATGGATTCTTAGCAAAAATTTTAGTACCAGCAGGAACAACTGGTGTACAAATCAATCAACCAGTTTGTATTATAGTTAGTAAAAAAGAAGATTGTGATAAATTTGCAGATTTTTCACTCGAAGAACAATCATCAACTCCAGCAGCACAAGAATCAACATCAACATCAACTTCATCATCAACTCCATCAACACAACAACAAACTACAACTACACGTCAATCAGGTGAAAGAATTTTTGCAACACCAGCAGCTAAATTTGAAGCATCATCAAAAGGATATGATCTTTCATTAATTAATGGTACTGGTCCAAATAATAGAATTGTTAAAGCAGATGTATTAGAATTTACACCACAAAAACAACAACAACAACAAGCAGCACCAGCAGAATCAACCACTACAACAACTAAAAAATCAACAGTATCAGTTTCAGATAAAGGTGAATTTACAGATTTCCCACATTCAAACATTCGTAAAGTTACAGCAGCACGTCTTACAGAATCTAAACAAACAGTACCACATTATTACCTTACAATGGAATGTCGTGTTGATAAATTATTAAAGATTCGTTCAGAATTGAATGCAATGAACACTGTTAAATTATCAGTAAATGATTTCATTATTAAAGCATCAGCAGCAGCACTTCGTGATAATCCAGTTGTCAATTCAACATGGACAGATTCTTACATTAGAAGATATTCAAACATTGATATTAACGTTGCAGTTAATACACCACAAGGTTTATTTACACCAATTGTTAGAGGTGCTGACGCTAAAGGTCTCAATGCAATTTCAACTTCAGTTAAACAATTGGCTGAAAAAGCACAAAACAATAAATTACATCCATCCGAATTTGAAAGTGGTACATTCACAATTTCAAATTTAGGTATGCTCGGTATTAAATCATTTGCCGCTGTTATTAATCCACCACAAGCTGCTATTCTTGCTGTTGGTACAACTGAAACTCGTGTTGTTCCATCAACAATTAAAGGTTCTGATTCTCCATACGAAACTGCTACCATTTTATCTGTTACTTTATCATGTGATCATCGTGTTGTTGATGGTGCTGTTGGTGCTGAATGGTTAAAGAGTTTCAAAGATTATGTTGAAAACCCAATCAAATTAATTTTATAAAAATAATAATAAAATCAAATCGCTAATAAATAATAATCAACAAAAAAAACAATACAATAGTAAATAAATAAATAATAATCAAATTTATAAAATATACAAATTTTAAAATTATCTTTAAATGGTAATTGATGATTGAGCTGATTTTTTTTAAAGGGGTAATATATATTTTTCTCTCTTTTTTTCCCATAATTAATCACAAACCTGTATTAATCCATTATGGTTGTCGTAAAACCATTACATACTTTTTAAAATCTTTTAATGTATTTGATTTAATGTTAGAATATCAACAGAAACAGTATCAACAATATAAGATGAATCAAAATAACAACATTGTCAAGTTTAACAGGTCAAGATGGGAAAGGTGCTCATTTATCAACAGCATGCGAGTTCAGGTTGGTTAATACCTAACTTTTCAACTACACAAATACTGATAAAGTATGTTATTCAATTACATTAATGTCCACAATTTTGTAACTAATTTACATATTCGTGTAAATCGTAATGTGGTTTACCAAAAGTAACATTTCACAGTGGTTGTATATTGTAAGATAAAAAAGTGTCGGTTGGAAAATTTTTTTAAAAAATTATTTATTTATTTGGTTGTAAGCAACATATAAAAAATAAAAAATTTTTAAAAAAGAGTCAGTTGGAAAACTATTTTAAAAAATTATTTATTTATTTTGGTTATAAGCAACATATAATAAAGCAATGAATAATAATTTTAATAATTGTATGTATTATGTGGTATGATACTGATATTAATGATAATAACATACTAATGTTAATTTATGAATATATGATAAGTGAATATTATATTTAATATAATTAAATATTTGGAAGTTGATGATATTCATTCGACGGAATTAGTATGTAAAACATGGTATAAACAATCTAATAATAATAAAATATGGGAAATTTTAATGTTGAAAAGAATATTAAATATCAATGATTTCAATAATGAATACACTGATATTTATTCAAAAGGTGAAATAAAATCAAATTTACTCAATATAAACATTAAACAATTATATAAACAATGTTTCCCACATCATTTTAGAAGAGTCAAAAATTTAAATCTTTTAAAATCATATGGTATATTAAATGATAATGGTGATTGTTTACCCAATATCGATAAAACATTAAATCAAATTAAATCTCATTTCATGGAATCCAAACATTTCATTCCAGATGAAAAAGAAAACAATGATAAAGAGGAAGATGAAGAAGCAGGTAAATCAAATAAAGAAGAAGACGAACAAGTGGAAATGATGTCAGAAGGAATTAATCAATACTGGGACTTGTTATTATTTAGAATCAAAAGTTTAATTTCATCATTTAAATTTAACGAGTCAAAACCAATATCCAAAAAAAATGAAATTGAATCACCATCAACATCAAAGTTAATAATGTTATCAAATTATGTTGCCAACAAAATATCACATAGTAATACAAAGTTATTAAGTAAAATCGAAATAATTACATTTTTAATTGTAATTCCAAAACAAGTAAATAAAGAATCAACTACATCAGAATCAAGCGTATCAAATTCAATTGAATATTCAAAATTCTTAAAAGTTACATACATTTTAGAGAAAACATATGATATAGAAGATAATTTCCCAAATGATGAAAATGGTGGCGATAGTGTATATCAAGGTGAATTACGTTGTTTTGTCCCAATATTTAAATTTATAGATTTAGATAATCCAAAACATTTTACAACTCAAACATCAAATACTGGTTCCTTCAATAATAATATGGACGAAGATAAACAACAAGTAATGGTTCCAATATTTTCAGGGTTTAATAGTTTATTAAATGAAAATGAAAATGAATCAGATTATGATGATAAATGTAAAGGTTATAGTGTATCAGTTTACGAAATTGGTTTTAAATTTGAAATTTTGGATAATGTAACAATATTATCAAGTAAATTAAATAAAATTCAAGAATTTATTGGCGATTCATTTTCATTTACAGTTAACTATATAAATGGATGGGATGGACATCCATTATATCAATATTTCAATAATTCATTTGAAATATTTGAAGGGGAAACAAGAGATCATTTCGATGTCGAATCATTTTTACAATCAAGTCACCATTTGAAATTATTTAATAAAAATCAAATTCCATTTTTTAAATCTGTACATTCAATGGTTACAAAAGAAAATGAAAAGAAAATTATAAACAATAATCAATCAAAGAAAAGAAAGTATTCAGAAATTAATCAACAAGATGATATTTATGATATTCAAAAAGTATTACAATGTTTAGTTTGGAAATTAAATACATTTTACAATTTTTTATTAGATTATGTAAGTATCATTTTATAAATCACATACTTGTATTTGTCATATTATTAACTCATTTAAATTCATTATTATTATATAGGTTAAACCATTCATTAAAAGAGAAATTACAAAAGAGATTCAAAATGATAAAGAAACAATTGAAAAATTAAAAATATTAAATTATCATGGTTATAATAAGTGTAGTTTTTATATTAACCAAAAAGACGTTAGTTTTGGTTTATTGTTATCAATTCCAATTACAAATAGCAATGGTAATGCATGTCAAATAAATTATCAAGATAATTTATTCATTAATGTTTCATTGTTTGGTCAATATTTTGATAAAGATAATAATACCCCAATTAGAAGTTTCAAGGTTGGTTACATTTATGAATATGAATTAAATCAATATAGTGATGACAAAGGTGATAAAACTCAATGGGAATTATCAAATTTATACTGTTTTGAGAATTATAAAAAAAAAAGTGAAAAGTATGATGAATCATTATTTAATGAAACTGAAATGGAATCAATTAAAAATGGCGACTATACATTTATCAAATTTTTATCAATTTTATTTAAAAAGAAATTCCCACAAATCAATACCGATTTTAAGAATATACTCGAATTTTCAAATTTAAATCAATTTTTATCATTTACTTCAAAAGATGTAAGAGAGTTATCACCTGATGAAGAAAGACAATTTGATGGTTTTCGAACACCTGAAGATTGTGTAGTTAAAACAATGTCTTATTTTGAAAGAGATAATTGACAATAAATAAATAAATACAATGTATCATTTTGATGTTTAAATTATAATCTACAAAAAAACAATAAAATATAATTCAAAAGAAAAATAGATAATATTAATAAATAATAATCAAATTTATATGTGAATTTGTGTGGTAGTAATGATTGATAAATACTTTTGATTGTATTTATATTTTTATTGTTTTTTTTTAGTAATGTTACTCATGAGTGTTGTTTTTTTTTGTTTTTTTTTTTTGATGAATGATTTAACATGTTTTTTCTTAATTTTAAATTTAGAAAGTAACTGCGAAGATAGCCATGTTGGCTGGGGCATTTCCTGTTAAAATGAAACCAAAAGTATAAGAGCTACAAGTAAGGTTGAGTGGTTTTAATGGTTAAAAGGTATTACAAGCAAAGGTTTTGATTTGTTTTAAAAGATGTTACAAGAAATGTTTTAATTAGTTTATGTCATTATATATGATCAAAAGGAATTGATTATAATTAAAATACATACGAGTTCTTGTTGATTGATGGTTGGTATGATGGTAAAGTTAATTCACCATTTGGTAATCTGTTTACATTCCATAATGATTCATAATCTCTTAAGGTTAATGATGCATCGGTACCAATGTAGATTTGAGTGATATCAAACATGAGGTTATTAGCAATTGTAACATCATATTGAGTGAAGGATTTTCCTGCAACTTCCCATTTACTCATAACTTTACTTGTCAATGTAACATCCATACATTTTGTAATTTCAACACAACTACAGAAATTGTGGAGAGTATGGCAAATTCTTCCTTCACCACATGGACTGTTCATTTGGCAACCCCAATGATTTGCATTTGTTAATGCTAAAACTGATAATAAGACAAAGATAAGAGCTGCAATGAATTTCATTTTTTTGATAAGTGTTTAAAGTTTTTAAAGAAAGTTGTTATTAATTAATATTTATTTAATATTGATTTAATGATTAATAAAATAAAATTAACTTTCTATTTATACTCTTTTTTTAATATATGCATATACATATTAAATATATATAAATTGATTTTTAATAATTTGTATTTTGCATATCATTTAGATTTTATAAAAAATTAAATTACAAAAATAATATATATGTGGTATTTGTGTTTTTAAGTGGTTTTTAAATATCTACTATATTTAATAGTAGATATTGATTCATAAAATTTTAATAATATAATGATTAGAAATCATGTAGTTTAAAAAATGATCAGATAACAGATCTTAAAGTAATAAAAAAAAAAATTAAATAAAATGTAACACAATCAATATTAATACCAATATTTTTAATATCTTATATTATAAATCGGATTTGTTTAAAAAGTAAAAATATATATTCATTTTGTACATATAAAAAAGTAAATATTATGATGACGATTAAATAATTAAAATTATAAAATATTTATTTAAATATTTGTGTGAATGTGTGGTTTTTTTTTTTTTTTTAATTTTGTAGTGCTACACTATTTTAAAAGTGATGATATAGTTTAGAAAGTAACAGAATAGATAACCATGTTGGCTGGGGTTAAACCATTAAGGATATAACCAAAAGTATAACTGGAATTCTTGTTGATTGATGGTTGGTATGATGGTAAAGTTAATTCACCATTTGGTAATCTGTTAACATTCCATAATGATTCATAGTTTCTCAATGTTAATGAAGCATCAGTACCAATGTAGATTTGAGTGATATCAAACATGAGGTTATTAGTAATTGTAACATCATATTGAGCAAATTGTTTTCCTGCAACTTCCCAGCTACTAACAACTTTACTTGTCAATGTAACATCCATACATTTTGTAATTTCAACACAACTACAGAAATTGTGGAGAGTATGACAAATTCTACCAGCACCACATGGACTGTTCATTTGACAACCCCAATGATTTGCATTTGTTAATGATAAAACTGATAATAAGACAAAGATAAGAGCAACGATAAATTTCATTTTTTAAATAAATTGATTTTTTTTTAGAATGTTAAATATTTATATTTTAAATTAATGATTAGTTAAAATATTTTCTATTCTATTTATAGTCTTTTTAATTCTATTGATACATATATTAAAAAATAAAATATAAAAATTTAAAAATTAATAAACACATTTTACAAAATTTGTAATTTTTAAATCTGTAAAAATAAAAATAATCAAAAGATTGATTCTATTATAAAATAGATATTATACATTATGCATATGGTATTATATAATTTATATTTTATAATTTATAAAAAAAGTCAATGGGGAGACACAGATATATTAAAATAAATCACTTAATTTGGTAAATTATATTTTTTTTTCAATAACCTTTTCAATATCTAAAAAGAAATCATTTATATTAATAATAGAATGAGTGTAATTAGTTGTTTTAAATTAAATTTGAATCATTTATTTAATATAAGATACAAAGCATTGTGTAATCTTTTTCTTTTTTGTTTTAGAGATAGTATACTATTTTTTGTTTTTCTTTTTACAATTTTATTTTTTGGTATTTGGTTGGAGAACTGTATTATAATGAGATCTAATATTATTGATTTTGTATAAATAATTAATTTTTAAGACTCCAATACTATTATACACTTTAACTAGAATGAACAATAGAAGGTATTTCAAACATGCCTCAAAAATATTGTAAATAAATAATTAGAAAAATAAATTTATTTTGAAAAAATTGATATTTTTGGTAAACATGTGATCTGATTTGTTGTTGTTGTTGTTTGTGAGTTGGATTTTTAAAAAAAATGCTTCAATTGGTAATATTTATGATTCTGATATCGGTGTCTTCCACTTTTATATTTCCAATTATCTGCTAAAAATGATATTTGATGTTTAAACTATATGTATATTGTGTACTAATAAGGGAATAATAATGATTTATCAGTATTTACTTCATAAACAGTTTCAAAATCATAAACATCATTATTACTTGATGAAGATGATAGTTGAAATTGTTGATGTTGAATGTGAATCGTTGGTAAAAAATTATAATTATAAATTTCTATATTTTAAAAATTAACTATTTGTTTTAAATTTGAATGATTTATTTAACTATTTATAAGATACAAAGCATTATGCAATCTTTTTTTGTTTTAGAGATATATATTATTTTTTTGTTTTTCTTTTTACAATTTTTTTTTTTTTTTTTTAATACAACACAGATTTTTGAAAATTACTTTTAATAAGTAACAGCCAAGATTGCCATATTTGGTTGAAATGAACCTACAATAATAAAACCGAAGGTGTAGGCACTGAAATGTATCAGAGAATGATTGGATTATATAATTAGTATTTGCTATTATTTATAGTGAAAAAAAGTATAATATTATACATACGAATTCTTATTAATTGATGGTTGATATGCTGGTAAAGTGAGTTCACCATTATCTAATCTATTTACATTCCATAATGAATCATAATCTCTTAATGCAAGAGTACAATCAGTACCAATGAAAATATTCTTGATATCAATGTTGAGGTTATTATGAATGGTGATATCATATTGAGTGAATCTTTTACCACCAGTTTCCCATGAACCAATAACTTTGCTTTCGAGAGTAACATCTAAGCATCTTGTAATTTCAATACAGCTACAGAAATTATTTAAAGTATGACAAATTCTACCAATACCACATGGAACATTTACAACGCAACCCCAATGATTAGCACTTGAAAAAGCAACAGTAAGCAATAAGAAGCAAAGAACAATTAATTTATTCATTTTTTTTGATTTGTAGTAGTATTTATTATTATTTTAAATTTATATAAAAATGATTATTATTTTAATTATTTTATTATTAAATATTTTAATATTAAATTTTATTAGTTAGTATTTATTATTTATTATTATTTAATGATTTTATTGGATTTTAAATTGTCTCTTTTATACTTTTTTTTTTTCTCTCTATCTTCATTCAATTTCAAAAAATATTAAAAATTAAAATTAAATCAAAATTTTAAATACCAATAAAATAAACTGTCTGATATATTGTTTTTTGATAATATACTTGATTATTTAAAATCAATATTATATTGAAATTTTATTGTCAAATTAAATTATTGTGATAATTTCAAAAATTAATGGGGGGTGTGTATATGAGAGTATGGTGGGGTGTTCATTTCATTTGATAAGAATATGAACAGTGTGGTATACATACAAAAATATGGATAAAGTGGGTGAGAATGAGTATGTACCTATGTACATATAATTTTTTGTATTATGTTTTTTTATATATCATTTATTTACAGATTGATTCTTTATGTTTTTTAGGTGGAAGAATAAAAAATCACACAAAATCTGCTAGTTAAAATCATATATACATATATCATATAGTCCAAAACATGTCTCATTAATATGATGTTTAATGCATATCTATTTTTATAACATACTATAAAAGGAAGTTAAATTAAAATTTTTAATAAATTTGTAATCTACCAAACATACTAAAAAAAAAATTAAAATAAACTATACCCACCATAAAAAAAAGTGTGTTTTATTTTTATAAATTTCACCACATACAACACCACCACCACTTACCCAATAATAATAAAACACTCTATCCATTATTTGAAGTTATAATAGTATCAATACGTAAATAAGTTGGTATTGCAATGTGACACATTAAACTACAAATAAAAATACATGTATTGTAACCTTATTTTTTTATTTATATTGACACAACAAGACATGATGATAATAGTAATAAATATAAAGATATACTTTAATACCCTTATTTGATATGATGTTAACGTAATTGTTTTTTTTTTTATTTAATTTTATTTATTTTTTAAAAAAAATGAATATAATCATTCATTTCATTATCACCACCATTATCATTTATATCCGATGTTAATTTATCCATTACAATTTGAAATGGAGAATTGAAAATGAAATCAAATGTATATTCAGTTGATATTAATTTTTTTAATGAGTCAAAACGTTTTCCATTTTTTGAATAATCATTAATTTCATATACTTCACTATCATATTCATTTAATCTTGGAGTTATAGTAAAAATTAATTGAATAAATTTTAATGATCTTATACCAAGGTAATAATATATATGATATATTGAATGCTGTATTTTAAATGATGATTCTTTTTTATTTGAAATTGTATTTGAAATTAATTGATAAATTGACATTATAATTAATTTTGATACATTATTTACTCTTATTAATCTTTTGAATAAATAATTTACCATTTTTTCAAATAATTCCAATACTTGAAATGATGATTCATTGTGTATTATAATACTATTAAAAGATGTATATTCATTTAATAATAGTTTAATTGATTCTGTTATATCTTCTGATGATTCTCCAGATGTTGTATATGCCAAAGTATTAAAAAATGGTTTTTTATAATATAAACAACTATGGTTAACTGGTTCCCAAGCATTTACTTTAAGAGCTGAACTTTCATCAATTTTATCAATTGATTTTTTATCCCAAAGTTTAAAATAATGATTAAAATCATTTATTGTTGAAATGAATGGATTAAAACCATTATTTGATAATAGTTTTGTTAAATTTGGTGATATTTTATCTGTTATTGATTCTATATATAGTTCAATAGATTGATTTTTAAATTGATTGAAATTGATTTTTAAATTTGTTATTTCAATACCACTATTTTCAAATGATGCTGATTTTGATAAACATTTGATAAATTGTTTAAATAATTCTGGTGAAAATCATTTATAATTTGTTGAATTTAAATATTCAATTAATTTACTTATAGATTCTGTTGTTTGGTTTTTAAAGTTTAATGGTTCAATAAAATCTCTTTCACCATTTAAATGAGATAAATTTAAAAACCAATGAATTGATTTTTCACCAACATTATCAAACTTTTTAAACTTTTCATTTATAAATATACCATCTAATTTCTTTAATAAATCAACATCACAACTGTTTATTGCTAATGAATATTGATTAATTGGACCACTGATAAATGCTTCTTTATCATTGATATTATTAAAATCAACTATTTTACATAATGATTTAATAGATTTAAATTTACCAATTGATAAACCAAATAAATCACTTGAATGAAATCTAATTCTTTTTTTATGTTTATTTTTTAAAATTGAATTAAAAAATTCAATGTTTGAAACAATCCATTCAATTGTTTCTTTATCTTTAATTATAATTTCAAATTCTTTTTCTAAATTTAACAATGGATTCCAATATTTTGGTAATTTATTTTCAAATGTATTACTTGAAATTAATTTTAAAAATGTTTGTAATTCTTGATCATTTGTTGAACTTGACATTATATGTTGTATAATATTTTCAGTACATTCTCCACATTGAATATTTTGATAACCAATTGAATATAATTTAATAAATTCATTTGATATTTTTTTATTTGGATTTGTAAAAAGTTTACCAAAGATTTCATAAA
This sequence comes from Dictyostelium capitatum, assembly GCA_015252635.1. Taxonomy (NCBI): domain Eukaryota; phylum Evosea; class Eumycetozoa; order Dictyosteliales; family Dictyosteliaceae; genus Dictyostelium; species Dictyostelium capitatum. The sequence goes on from JACAFY010012701.1 coordinate 15,891, forward strand.
TTGATATATCAAAATCATCTGTTGATAATAAATAATCCAATGCTTTTTCATTATATGATTCCAATGCATATTCATAAACTACTTTATTATCACCACCATTTATAGTTTCATCATATTTCAATAGATATTCTTTATAGATTATTTTTGATTTTGTTGATAATAATCTATTAAATTGTTTAATTTCTTGATAATCATTTGTTAAATTTCCAGATGATAAATAAATTGAATTTTCCAAAATACAATCACTAATCAATGGTCTATTCAAAAAATGGTTTGTAAATGATAATTTAATTAATTGTTCTATATCAATATCTTTAAATTTAATTTGATTTGCTCTTGATTGACCAATTACATTTTGTACTAATTCTGGAGGTGAATTTTTAAATAAATTTACTAAAATGTTTGAATAGTCAATTACTTTTAAAAATGGTTCACTTTGAAATACAAATAATAAGTTTGAATTAACTTGATATCCAATTCTTTCATTTGGTTCAACCAACATACCAATTAAATTAAAATCAATTAATTGGTCTTTGTATTTTTCACTAAATACCATTTGCTGAATTTCAATTATCTTTGAATTTTCAATTTCAATTTCATTTCTTTTCTCTTCTATTGTTTTAAATGTGTATTGTTTTTCTTTAATATCTCTGTAATACCCAACTTTTTCACAATGATACATAATATCATTTTGTTTTTTTAGTTCTTCGTTAAAATAGTTGTCAATTGGTGACTTTAAACAAAATAATGATTTAATTCCATTAATTTCAAAATCTATATGTTCTCCAGCTTCTAATTTACATTTCAATAATGAATATTGTTTATGTTGAATTAACCAATTTAGTGAAGTTATATCTTTAAATCTCTTTCTATTATCTTTATGATGTCCTAATACAGTATCATAAATTACCCATTCTGTTGTTTGAATTTGATTTATTATTAAATTAAATAAATAAATATTATGAAAAACTTTCCAAAATAAAGTTTCTGTCATTATTTATTATTGCTATATTGTTATATTGTTGCTATTTTATGATAGGAAAAAAAAATTAAAAAACAAAATAAAAATCAAGATATTTTTAATTTTGAAAAAATAGGTTTTAAATATAACTTTTATTATATATTAAATAATTATAAATTAATTATTATTGTTGTTAATCTTAATTAATATTTAATTAATCAATACACACCTGTTTTCATTTTTTTTAATTACCTTTATCTACTTTACCAAATTCTTTAACAAAATTGGTTGTTTACAATTAAATTGATTTACTAGAATTTACTGATATTCTAAAAATAATTGAAAATAAAGCTAAATAAAATAAAATGAATTATTATTATTAAATATTTATAAATTTGTTTTCAATTAACATATAATTTCCAAAAAATAAAAAAAACTGGGAATAAAATTTTAAAATAAACATTTAAATTTAAAAAATGTAAAACACATATCCCATAACAATTTTTGTTATTTTAAAAAATAAGGCATTGGTGCCATTCAAGTGGTCCGGTGGTTCTGCGAAACAAGTTTAATGTGAAGTTGTTTGGTTCAAATCTTGGTGAGCGATTGAAAAAAAACTTGGTAGGGTGGGTGGGTACAAGTAATGTGGACATAATTTGGACGGTTTGATGATTGGACATAATTTGGACAGAAAGGGGTGGTATTGAGTTGAGTTGAGTTGAGTGTGGATATATACCACCCCTTTTGCATTTTTTTTTTTGTAGATGTAATTCGTTTATGCAATTCCTTTTTTGGTGAGTTTTCTAAAGTTTGGATGTATGGATAAAGATAATTTAAATTTTGTAGATCCAAGTGCTATGGATTAAATGCTAAATATCCAATATCACCTCATTATTTTTTAATCAATTTGTTTTTGTCGTTATGAATGTATATTTATGTTAAAAAAAAAAATAAAAAGATTTTTGTGGTTGAAAAGTTTATTTTGAATTTTAACACATATTACTAATATTGTTAATTTACACTGAATAAAGGTTAACCTTCATGAAATAACAAATTTAACATCAAACGTTATGATATAAAAAAAATATAAAATACATTTATATTATATATATTATTATTATTATAATAAATACCACAACTTTTATTTTTATTATTTAATATAAATGAAGTGGAAGATCACTTTCAGTTAATGATAATGATTTCTTTGCTTTTTTTAATAATTCCAATTTATAAATACATTCGTTTCTTTTTGCAATAACCAATTCATTTTCTCTTAGTAATTGATCAACTAATGATTGATCATAAAGTGAATTTATCAATTCTTTTTGAATTGTATCTTTTGATTTATCAATTAATAATAATGATATTGCTTTCATTGTATTTTGTTGAATATTAAATTGTGCTATATCTGTATAATATACCATTAATAATCTTCTTAATAGATAAATTTGACGTCTTTCATCCTCTGTAATATCATTTAATCCATATTGTTCTAAATTTGATTGTTGTTTATCTGATATATCAAAATTATGTGATATTTTTTGTTGAGGTTGTTGTTTAACTATTACAGGTTGTTGTGGTTGTTGTTTTGATTGTTGTTGTTGTTGTTGTTTTAATTGTTGTTGAGGTTGTTGTTGAGGTTGTTGAGATGAACCGAATATTCTTGATAAGAAACCTGATGATTGTTGTGGTGGTGGTGAACTATCTCTATGTTGATATGATGATGATGATGATTGTTGTTGTTGTTGTAATTTAATTTGATTATCAATTGGATATGAACGATCAATATTATATGGATTTAATGCATCATTATATGATGAAGTTGGTGAATTACTATTATTATTCATATTACTATTATTAAATTGATTTTGTGATAATGAAGTTGAAGAAGAATTTGCCATTAAGTTATTTAATTGTGAAATATAATTTGGATGAGTTGTATTTATGAATGAAGATTCAGCATCAACTAAATCTGATATCATTTGATTACATGGTTTTAATAATTTACGTAAAGAATTATTTGAAACTTCAACAATACGTTCACGTAATACAGGGAATCTTGATAAAACATGAGAATAATCAGCTTGAGTTAAAATTCTTAATAATTCATCCAATACATATTCTGAACATTGTACCATTGGTTCTTTAATTAATTCAATTTGTTTTCTAATTAGTGAATCAAATGTTTTTTGTGGAATAAACATTGTTGAACGTAATCCAGATGCATTTCTTAAAGCAACTTTTAATTGTTGATCTGATAACCATGCAAATGGTTCACCATGTTGATTTTGATTTAATTGAAATGCTTTTGAAAAAATGTAACGAATTCTAGCACCACCATTAAAACTATTTAATACTAATTCTTCATTTGTACCATCTAAATCTGATTTATATTGATTTGAAAATTTATTTAATATATCTAATAATAATCTTGAACGTTCACTTGATTTATTTGGAATTGAATCACCATATTTATCTAATTCAGATTCATACTTTTTAATTAATTGACGAATTTGATTTTTAACTGATGGAAATGTATCACGAATATGACGTGTTAATATTTTATTACATTTTTGTGCTAAATATTTTGTACCCAATTGATTTGAAATTCTATTATAAACTGGATGTTGTTCAAACCATTTTGATTCATCTTGTAACATTTTAGTAATTGGTTTATAATTATTTATATCTTGTTGACTTCTATTAACAACACCAACAAAACCTAATTGTAATGGAATTGAATTACCCAATAATATATCGATTGCATCTGTACCTTTATCCATTAAATCCAATTTAGTTAATACACCAATTGTACGTTTACCTAATGGATCAACTTGTTGTGCTAATTTCAATGCATCACTTGTTACAATATCTTGATTAGCTGGTGATATAGCTAATATAATTGAATTTGGATTACCAATATATTGAATTATCATTGATCTAATTTTCTCTTCTATATCAATTGGTTGATCTTCAATTGCAACTCTAGTTAAACCTGGTAAATCAACTAATGTCAATGGTATTACATTTGGTGAATATATTCTCAATATAATTGGTTCACTTGATATATCTTTACTTGGTCCTGCAACACGTTCAGTTTCTCTTTCAATTTCTTCTTTAATCTCTTGAAAATTAAATTTCTTATTATTAGAATGACCAAATTCACCCCATTCAATTTGTTGTCCACTTTCATTATCATCATCATCTTCACTTTCTTTATCAGTTTGAATTAATTGTAATACCAATGGTCTTCTTGTTACTAAATCTTTACCACGTGGTAAAAAATCACGACCAACTAAACTTTCAAGTACTGATGATTTACCAGATGATTGTGATCCCACTACTATTATCTGTGGTAAGGTAATTTCTGATCCAATTAATGATGCATTCTCTTGTAATTTATTTATAATTGGTAATAAACTAAATCCAACAGATTCATTTGATAATTCTTCTTCTTCTGATGTTGTAACTGTAATTGGTCTATTATTGTTTCTTCTACTACTATTTAAATTTAATGATGAATTTGAATAAAAATGTTTCATTATTTTATTATTTTGATTATTTTGATTAATATTTAATATTGTTGTTGTTGTTGTTGTTTCTGATACATTATTATTATTATTATTATTACTATATAATTTTAAATTTTTTAAAAATTCAGATTTAAATTTATTTGTATTTGATTGAAATGGTGATGTGGTTGATGTATAATTTCTATATTGTTGTATTTTATTATTTCTATTTATATAATTTATTATTATTGGGTATATTATTTGTTTTGTACAATTTAAAACTACCTTATTTGGTGTTTTAGAAATTACTGTACTCAGCATGTTTGGGTTTATTTATTTATTGTGTGTATGATGTTCTTTTGCTTATTGTAAAAAGTTATGTTGACGAAATATTTATGATATTTTTAATTTATTTTTATAAATGAAAAAAAAAAAAAAGTTTTTTTTTTTTTTTTAATTTTTCATTTTTTTTCAATGAAAAATCTTGTGACAACAAATTTATACGATTCACTCATAATTATAATTATGACATGTCGATTCAAAGTTGTTTGTTTGAATATTTTTTAAATAAATGTATAAAAATAAGTTATTTAGATTTAGATCTGTCCAAATCAATACGAATTCATATTATTTAAAACTCTGAAAATGAAATTTCTTTTTTTTTTAAAAATTTTTATTTTTTTTCTCATTCTATCATTTTTATAAAAACGAAAAAAATGAAACATGTCAACAAAAAGATAAAATTAGATATTGATTATAATATATTTTTAAATAAGATATGGAGAAATAAAATAATAAAGTTAAAGATATTATCATTTTTATCAACAATTGAAGAGAATGGTTATAAATTCATTTACAAATATGATGAAATTTATTCAGTTGAATTTATGTTATTGAATAATCATTATGGTTTATTGAAAGATAAAGTAAAGAGAAAACAATATTTAACATTTAATTATGGATTGGAATATAATGGTATTAATATATTATCAATTTGTAAAGATGATTATAATGGTTCAAATTTAAATATACCAAATTACAAGAAAACTATATTCAATTGTTTCAATAATGAAAAAGAAAATGATGAAGAAGAGATAATTGAATTTTATAAAGATTTATTTAAAAATTATGAAGAATTATTTTTATCATCATTTGAAAATACATGTAGATTATTGGTTAATTATAATTGTTTAATTGGATTTAAAGTATTACAACAAGAATTTAATAATAGATTATTAAAAAGAAATAATGGTAATGGCAATGGTTATAAAAAACAAGATAATACAACATGTATACCAACTGTTGAATTATTCATTAATTCAATTGCAAATAATTCATTATCAATTTCAAATTATTTTTATAAATCATTTAAAACTAAATTAAAATATTCAGAAAAAGAATTATGGAGTAGAGTATTGGTAGATAATGAACAATCAGTAATTGGTAAAATTCAATTTATAATTAATACATTACCAATTAGTAATAATTTACAAATTACACAATTAAAATTTAATATACCATTTTATAAGAATCAATTATCAAAATTATTAGAATGTTGGTTAATTATATCAACTTTAAAATCAAATTTAAAAAATTATATATATTCATTAGAATCTGAATTAAATGATTATAAATTATTTAATTGTTATAATCAAGATAATTCAATATCAAATAACATTTTAACAATTCAAGAAATTAAATCAATGGTATTTACAACAAATGAAAAAGAAACATTAGTTTATAAATTAGTTGATAAACGTTCATCAAATGATATAGAAAGATTATTAAATATGATATTACCATTTATAAAATCATCTAATGGTAATGATCGTAGTGGTGTTGGTAGTGGTGGTTATTTTGAAAAAAGTTTAAATTATCAAATATTCAAATTTAAAGATGTATTAGGTTCAAAAGAATTATTTAAACATTATTCATTAATTGGAAATGATAAAAAGTATTTATATCAACAACAATTAAAATATGGAATTTATGGTAACATACTATTGAAATCTAAACAATTTCATTATAATTTCAAGAAAATATTAAAATATCAAACAAATTTAGAAAAGAGAAAACAATTTTTATTGGAATTTTATAAAAATAATTCAGATTTATCAATTACAATTTGTTCAATATCAGGTCTATGTTTAATTGATGATGTTGATTCAAATTTAATTAAATTCATTTACAGTAATTTACAATGTAAAGAAGTATTACCATTATTAGAGAACTGGCAATCAACTGAAATATTTGATTATTTCATACAAGAATATAAAGATAAATTTAATATTAATTTATTCTTTTTATTAAAAAATAATGCAAGAGAATTAATATTAAATCATTATTA
>JACAFY010012712.1:0-22559 GCA_015252635.1 Dictyostelium capitatum
AATGATATGAATTTTATCACTTTCAATTACTTTTTTAATTGATTGTTTTGTAATTTTAAAAATTGATGGATAACGATTTAATATTAAATTACACATTATAATATCACCAAAAATGAAAGATTCAATGAAAATACTATTATCATCTTCAATATAATTTTTAAAGTATTCTTCATTACCATTTTCAAGTGTTAATAATTTTGATTCTGTGAATTTATCTAATGTTGATTTAATTAATAATTGAATTTCTGTATTTTTTGATATTAATTCAACCAATTTTAATTTCTTTTCTTCATTTTTTGTTTCTAAATCTTTATCATTTTTTATAAAATAAATATAATGTAAATTTTCAACTAATTCTTTAATAAATGATTTTTGTAATTGAATTTGTTGTTCTTGTTGTTGTTGTTCTTGCTGTTGTTGTTGTTGTATTGAGATAAATTGATCATAATCTTTTTGATTTTTACTAATTGATAAATAACTAATTAATTGATTAATGAAAATTAATGAATATGTATTAAATAGATCTATTTCATAATTTGGTGCTAACATTCTTGGATCTGAAACTCTATCATTATAGATTTTAAATTCATCTTGATAATTATAATTGAATGATAAAGATATTGGATACATTGGAAAATTGAATATATTTACATTATAATTATCCAATATGAATGATGCATTTTCATATCTACCCCACCAAATTGATCTTTTGAATAATCTATCATGAAAACTATTAACATTCCAATTAAATTCAATAAACTTTTGTAATTCTTGAATATTGAATAATATTGCTGCTGTATTTACAACTTTTTCTGAAAATTTAAATGAATATGTAAATTTTGAACAAGGAATTATTAATGAATCTTTCCACTTTTCATTTGACATTTCATATGTTTTTGGTTTACTATTACAATTTTCAAATAATTTACTTGATGGTAATAATTCAGTTGATGGTGAATAAAAATTTTGAGATTTAAATGGAAATCCATTAATTTCATTTGATGAAATTGATTCTTCTAATTTACTTGAAATATATTCTAAATGTTTAAAAAATAAATCAATTCTTCTAATTTCTAAAAAGTATAATAAATTTGCATTTATACTTTCATTAAAGAAATCATAACAAATTAATTTTTCAGTTGATACTAAATTAATTGATAATTCCATAACCAATTTATTTAAAATTTCATTAAATGAATGTTTGAATATTCTTTCTGATTCATTATTTTGAGTGGTACCCAATATATAATCAAATGTAAATTGATTAATATTTAAATATTTTGAAAGATTGAAACCATTAAATTGATTACTATTTGGTTTATATGTATCATATGGATCTATATAATTTGTTTTACCTGAAAATACATCTTCTGATTCAGTATGTGCAAAAAAGAATTCTGCAAAACCAGGACGATTCAATACATATTTAATAAACTTTACATTTCTTATTTGAAGATAATAAAATGAATGAAAAATTGTATGTTGTATTTCAAATGAATTATCAATTAATAATTTATGAACTGAATAAACTTTATCTAATGAAATAAATTCAATTTGAATAAGTATTTGAAAATAGTAATTGAATATTGCTTGATATGATTGAATTTCAATTTGATTATTATTTTCATTTTGTAATATTTCTCTTTGATTAAATTTATTCATTAATTTACCACAAAATGAAATTAATTCATTTTCATCATAATCATAATGATAAAACATACTTTTATTTGAATCAAATAAATTCTTTTCAACATTTCTAAATTCTGTAAATTGATTTTCTGTAAATATTATATGTTTGAAATTATTGAAAAATATTTCTGTAATTCTGAAATCTAATGCCAATATACTACTAATAAAATAAATATCTCTGATACTTAATGGAAATGATGAAAAATCCATTACTACATTTGAAAATGAAATTGATGGTACTTTTGATAATGCTTTTAGAAAGAATTGATAAAATAATGGCATTGAGAAACTTTTATAACCATTACTATTATAATGATCAATTAATTTATTGATTTTAGTTTCATCTTCTGGTAAATCTAATAGTAATCCATTCATTCCAATTGCAGGATGTGAATTCAATAATACCAATGTATCAATATCACATTCTTTAATTGATTTTGAATAACATTTTGATAATCCATCTACTATTGTATTTGGATTTAAAGTAAATTTAACATTTATTTTAATTGCATAATTCCATAATCCCAATGTTGAAAATTGAACTAATTTAGTTGGTTGAACATATAAAAATTGAATAAATTTATTTATAATTTCCAAATCACATTTTACTAACCAATCTAATAATTCTTTATTTTCAATATTTAATACTTGAGTTTTAATATCAATTGAATTTAGTATTGGATAATATTGTAATTTTTGTTTTTTAATTATTTCAATAGTTTTTTTTAAAAGTTGATTTGATGATGGATGTTGATTAATTGAAATGAATCTAAATAATGTAATGAATTTATTTATATTTTCATCATAATCATTTGAGCGTAATCCATCATTTTGAAATTCATCAATTGATTCTTTAAATTTGAGTATGAATTCATTATATAATCCAGTTGATTTAAATTCTATGATTAACAATTTAATAAATTCTTTTAATCTTGATTCTTTATTACCATCAATATCATATTTAGTATTAATTGATGATATTTTATTTTTTAATGGTATTGGTATATAACCTTTAACATCACCATTCTTTATAATATATTTATAATGAATTTTAATCAACAATAACATTTCTTCAAATGATTGATTAATATTTAAATCTCTACTAATTGAAAATGTAACACCATACATATCATAATTTGTTATTATATCCAATACCATTAATTTATTCTTACTTTCAATACTTTTTAATTTAATGAAATCTTTAACTAATATATGATATTTAAATGCTGTTGTAGTTGTTGTTGATACTTGATATAATTCTGGATTATCCAATATGAATTCAACCATTTCATTATAATGAATTTCATTTTGTGATGCAAGATTTAATGACCTGTATTTGATTTCATCAGTTACTAAATTAAATTGATTTAATGATAATAAGTGTTTTACCATTGATGGATGACATTTTAAAATTGCTAATTCTAATGTTGATGGATAAACAATAATTGAATATGGTTCACTTGTTAAAACTTTTAATGCATCTAAACAATCATATATAACTGCAACTCTTGTTAAATCACAAATTTCAAATTGTAATCTTTTCTTATCCATTAATAATTTAATTATACCAATTAATGATTCAATTTCATTTTGATCTTCAATTTCTTTTTTATATTCAATTTCTTTTTTATCTTTAAATGATATTATTTCAGTTGATATTTTTTTTTTTGGTGGTGCTGGTTTTTCAATTCTTTTTGTCAATCTTGATAAATGTTTAAATGTAAATACAAAAGTTTCATTATCAACTTGAATGAAATCACCAGATTCAATTTTACATTTTATTAATGAATATAATTTCTTTTCAATCATCCAATCAATTGAAAATATATGTTGAAATTTCATTTTGGTATCAACATATATTTCTTTATGATCATTATATAAAACCCATTCTGTTGTATGAATCTTTTTGATTATATAGTTTAATAAATATACATTTGAAAACACTTTCCAAAATAATGATTCATTTGAACCATCATTATTATCTCTATTATTATTATTCATATTGTGATGTGTTTGTTATGTGATATCAAAAAATTTAATGTGTTGTTATTTTTAATCAAAAAAATATCTCAAAACCCATTTTTTTTAAATTTTTTTTTGATGATTCAAAGAAAATTGTCAGAAACCCCATTAGCTTTATATTAAAATTTATATTTTAATGTGTGGAAATTAGAGAAATAGTACAAGTTTAAAAATAAAAGTTTGATGATAACACTGAGTTTGTATCATGTGTATATATATTAATTAGATATTATCAATAAAGAAAAAAATTTTTTTTATGTGTATATGAAATTTATTTTTTTATTTTTTTTGAAAAAAATTTAAATTATTTTTTATTTGTTGGTTGTTATATATTTTTTTTTTCTTTTGCTTTTAGTTCACACAACATAATTTATAATTTATCAATATTACAACATGAATAACACTACATCCAAATCAACTAAACCAAAGAGAATATCTCAATCATGTATTACGCGTATCACCAAATGCAACTGGTGTTAAAAGAAATTTACATGATTCTCAACAAGTTATTACCAAATGTAACATCACCGGTTAAACGTGTTAGATTCACTAAACCACAACAATACATACATAAGTGCATATATATTTTCAAATTTAAAACAATAGAACCAACATTATCAACCACGAGATAAATGTACAAATAATAGATTATAGAAATTTAAATGATAACATCAAATAAACATGGATCATAATTTTCGAATATAGGAGAAAACATCAAAATACAACTTGATTAAATATCGGTCCAAGAAATATAATTTAATGATTTCAGCAACAGTAAGTATCAATACTACATCAAGTAAATTTAACAAATGTAATACCTCCACATGTAGCAGCAATTAATAACAGATTATAGATAATCTGTTCAAAGGTAATTACTCATTTCTCACTCATTCGCTAATTCACATTGTCATTATAATTTTAAAGAGGGGAAAGGGGGTAACAAGTAAATTATATATTTAAAAGTTTTACAAAATAAAGTTATTTATTCATAAAACTAAACTTTTTAAAAGTATTGGCAATACTACACAATATCTATCATAGATAATAATAATAAATCTTTTAATATTAGCAAATAAACTATACCACAGAAAAAAATAAAAATAAAAACCAAATACATTATCAAATTTATGATAAAATTGTTACAAATAAAACTAGTGTTTAATTTATTCATGATAGAGTACCTGTGTGTGTGTGTTTAATAAATAAAACTGTGAGTTCATTTTTTGCAATTGATTTAAAAAATAATATTACATCCTCATTTCCAATGATTGCAGATGATATAGTCTTACCATTTCTCAAAGAAACTGAATTTCAAAATTTAATTTATGCTCGTTATAACAGTAAGTTTGAAATTAAAGGTGATATCATTAAATCAAGTATCAAATATTTGGATGGTGAAAATAAAAATTTAAATGCAAGTGTTTACACAAATGATGATATTAAAATATAAAGTGGATATTTGGTATATATAAGAATCAATAGTAAAAAACAATGATACTATTCTTATTGCAATATTGGTTCCATATTTAGTGTTTTTATTATTACTAGTTTTAATATCAATATATTATTATATATTTATTTATAGAAAGAGAATATCTAAACAAAAACAACAACAACAACAACAAAAACAACAACAAAAGAATGAAACAATAGAAACTGTAAAAGATTATGGATTAACAGGTGCAGGTTTAAATAATCTTTAAAAAAAAATAATTAAAAAATAAAAAACACACTAAACCTTAATTTTTTAAATTTGCTAATATTATTTCTCTATCTTGAATACTTTCAGGGTCTTTGTTTAATCTTTGATTTATAAATGTTTCATAATATTTAAGTGTATTCTTTTTTAGTAATAATCTTTCGTTTTCAATTTCTTTTTGATTTTTATTTAAATTTTTTTTTAAAATTTTTTTTAAAAATTTTCAGTTTAGTGATCACCAACATATGGATAATAAAGAATTTGAAAAACTGTTTAAATCAGTATGGAATAACATTTATTTATTTAAACATATTTATAATTTTGTTAAATTATATAAAAAGAATGAAGTTGTTATATTCTACGATTTAATAACACTTAGAAAATATAAAGAAAGAGAATTTATTAAGAAATTAGTTTATCGTGGTGTTCAAAAATTAAAGAATGGAGATATACCATCATCGCTAGTAATAAGAGAAATTGAATTAACAAAGATTGAATTATTATCAACACCAGGTGAATTCATACCAAATGGAGTAGAAATTTTAACATATTCAAATTTTGGATGGTGTAATTTAACAAAATCATCAAAGAAATTAAAATCAGTGCCACTATCAACTTTACCAACTTCAATTCATACAATTAATAATGCAGTTATATTATTACAACCAACAGAAAATGTTATAATACCACCAAATATTAAATCAATTTCAATTACTAATTCACCATTAATAACTAAAGTACCTGATAGTAGTAGTCCATATTTAAAAATACCAAATACAATTAGATCGTTGGAATTTAAAGATAAAAATAATTTATTCAACAATAATATACAATTAAATCCCGGAGATATACCTAATGGTATAACAAAACTATCAATTAATTCACGTATGTTTGAAATGAAATTTGGGATAATACCAGAATCTGTAACTGATTTATCATTTAATCAAAATTATTTTGAACAATATTTTAAACTTGACCCTGCTTTAGTATCATTAGAATCATTACGTGTCAGTTTTCCATGCCAGAGATTTAAACTTATTTCAAATTTATCAAATTTAACTCAATTCCACCATTTAAAAAAATTAACAATTTCATTGGGTTATCGTGGAATGATGGAATCGAATTCAATTCCTTCATCTGTAAGAGAATTAAAATTATGTAATGAATTACAAAATCAACGTTTGGGAAATGGTTTAATACCACATGGAGTTGAAAAATTAACTCTTTCATCTCTTCACTTTAATTTATTACCAAATTGTATACCAGACTCAGTTACAACTTTAATAATACCAAATCCATGTTTTTCAATTACCAGACAATTGGATAAAAGAGATATATTCCCATCATCATTAACTCATTTGGAAATTTTATCACGTCAATTATCACTTGATGAATTTATTCAATTTATTCCATTATTACCACAATCAATTACAACAATAGTTTTACCATGGCATTGGACAAATAAAAAATTAAATCTACCATGTACAATTAAGAATATTTCATTTACAAAAAAATATAAGTCAGATCATGATTTTTTATTGTCGATTTATAAATAACCGGTTATTTATCAATTAAATTAAAAAAATAAAAAATAATATTCTTAAGAGATTATTAGGTTGGTAAAAAAAAAAAATTATTTTGAAATTTTATCACATCTTCAAACCAAATCTATCACATGCGTGACACATATTATTGAATAAACTTTTTATTACCAGGCCTTTTATTTTTTTTTTTCATTTTTTTTTCTTTATAAAAAAAATTCTGAAAATATAACCAAAAAATTCTATTTTTTATTTTTATAACTAAGTTCAAACTTACAAAGAAATGCTTTCTAATAAATACATATTTGAAAACACTTTCCAAAATTATGATTCGCTAGTTTTATACATATTATTATGATGTGTTGTGTGATATTAAATTTTTTGAAAATTCTGATATTTATCAATTTTTTTTTATATTTTTTTTAAAATTTTTGTTTTTTAAAATTTTTGTTTTTTTATAATCACTCAACTATGGAAAATAATAAAGAATTTGAAAAACTGTTTAAATCAGTATGGAATAACATTTATTTATTTAAACATATTTATAATTTTGCTAAATTATATAAAAAGAATGAAGTTGTTATATTCTATGATTTAACAACACTTAGAAAATATAAAGAAAGAGAATTTATAACGAAACTAGTTTATCGTGGTGTTCAAAAATTAAAGAATGGAGATATACCATCATCGCTAGTAATAAGAGAAATTGAATTAACAAAGATTGAATTATTATCAACACCAGGTGAATTCATACCAAATGGAGTAGAAATTTTAACATATTCAAATTTTGGATGGTGTAATTTAACAAAATCATCAAAGAAATTAAAATCAGTGCCACTATCAACTTTACCAACTTCAATTCATACAATTAATAATGCAGTTATATTATTACAACCAACAGAAAATGTTATAATACCACCAAATATTAAATCAATTTCAATTACTAATTCACCATTAATAACTAAAGTACCTGATAGTAGTAGTCCATATCTAAAAATACCAAATACAATTAGATCATTGGAATTTAAAGATAAAAGTTATTTATTCAATAATAATGCGCAATTGACTCCTGGGGATATACCTAATGGTATAACAAAACTATCAATTAATTCATGTAGGTTTGGAATGAAATTTGGGATAATACCAGAATCTGTAACTGATTTATCATTTAATCAAAATCATTTAGGAACATATTTTAAAATTGACCCTGCTTTAGTATTATTAGAGTCATTACGTGTCGGTTTTATTTCCCAGAAATTTCAAGATATTACAAATTTATCAAATTTAATTCAACTCCACCATTTAAAAAAATTAACAATTTCAATGGGTTATCGTGGAAAAGTTCACCCAAATTCAATACCTTCATCTGTAAGAGAATTAAAATTATGTAATGAATTACAAAAAATGTATTTTGGAAATGGTTTAATACCACATGGAGTTGAAAAATTAACTCTGTCATCTGGTCACTTAAATTTATTACCAAAATGTATACCAGACTCTGTTACAACTTTAATAATATCAAATCCATGTTTTTCAATTACCAAACAATTGGATAAAAAAAATATTTTCCCATCATCATTAACTCATTTGGAAATTCTATCAAGTCAATTTTCACTTGATGAATTTATTAAATTTATTCCATTATTACCACAATCAATTACAACAATAGTTTTACCATGGCATTGGACAAATAAAAAATTAAATCTACCATGTACAATTAAAAATATTTCATTTACAAAAAAAACCAAAAGGGAGAATTTGGTTTTTAGTCTTGGTTTAGGTAATTGATCAATTTAAATAAAAAAATAAAAAAGAATATTCTTTAAGAGATTATTATCATAACCAATATTTATTTTATTATATTTATATAGCCTGGATGAATTGATAATTGTTGTTGTATTAAATAATCAGATAGTTCTAAATCAGTTTGAAAATTATTAATTATTGATTTTTTTGTTGAAATGAATTTATTGTAACCTCGTTGATTACATAAAAGATGACTGATTAATCTATTTAAAAATATAATTTCTTTTCAATCATGAATGCACATCTTTGATCTTTACTCTATTATATCTATGTATTAATTTATGATCATATATAACCCATTCTGTTGTATGTATCTGTTTAATTATACATTTTAAACTAAATTTATGATTGAAAATACAAATTTTATTTTATTTAATTTTGTTTATGTGTATGTGTGAGTGTTGTTTTAATTTATAACCAATTTAAATCAAATTTATAATCTTGATGAACTGATAATTTTTGTTTTAAATAATTAAATAATTCTTTATCAGATTGAAAATTATTAATTAATAATTTACAATTATCTTGATTATAAAAATATTTAACGATATGAATTTTACCACTTTTAATTACTTTTTTAATTGATTGTTTTGTAATTTTAAAAATTGATGGGAATTGATTTAATATTAAATTACACATTTTAATATCACCATTAATGAATGATTCACTAAATGTACTATCATCATGATCTGTAAATTCATTTAATTGTTGTTGAATTTCTTTTTCTTTTTTAATTTGATTAAATGAATTAAAATTATCCAATGTTGATTTAATGAGTAATTGAATTTCCAAATCATTATAAATCATTGATTCCAATTGATCCAATTTATCATTATCAGTGAATTCATCATCTTCAACATCTAAACCTTCATATCTATAATCCTCTTCTTCTTTTTCACCTGATTTAAATAACATATAATCATTATAAATTACCAACATTAATTCTTCAATAATTTGTTGACGTGTTCTATTTGTTGAATTTGAAATAAATTGATTGAAATCTTGTTGATTTTGAGTACTTGAAAGATGACGAATGAATTTATTTAAAAATAACAATGGAAATACATTACTTGATGATAAATCATATTTAACTTTGAATAATCTTGGATCTGGTATTTTCTCTGGATAATTTTCATAAAGGAATTTAAATTCACCTTGATAATTATAATGTAAATCCATACCGAATATTGGAATTGCGAATACTTCAACATTATAATTATCAAATATAAATTTAGCAATATCAAATCTACTCCACCAAATTGATCTACATAGTAAATTATTATGGAACCCATTTTGATAGAAATTGAAAGAAATGAATTTTTGTATTGATTCTGTATCCATTAGCATTGCAGCTAAATCAATAACATTTGGTAAAAATTTAAATGTATTGATAAAATTTGAACATGGAAACAATAATTTATCTCTCCATTCTTCAGTTGGCATTGGTAATCTTTTTGGTTTATCAATATTTGTAAATAGTGTACTTGTTGGTAACAATTCATTTGCAGGTGAACAATGTGTTGAATATTGTAATGGGAATCCTTCCAATTCATATTCATATTCATATCCAGGTTTTGAAGTTTCATCTAATTTTGATTGAATAAATTGTAATTGACGAAAGAATAAATCAAATCTTTTGATTTCTAGATAATAATAAAGATCTGCATTCATAGTTTCAACAAAGAACTCTTCAATAATTGTTTTTTCTGTTATTATATTAATTGATAATTGCATAACCAATTTACCCAATATTTCATCAAATGAACTGAAATATACAAATGATTCACTGTATTTATCAAATGAACCACCCAATACATAATCAAATGTAAATTCATTAAAATCTAAATAATTTTGAAGATTGTATCCAACAAGTCCATTTTCATCTATTAATTGATCTTCATAGTTAATTACAGCCGAATATTCTTGTATTTGTTGAATTGCAAAGAATTGATCAATTCCAGGTCTTGATAAAATATATTTAATTAATTTTGCATTACGTAATTGAAGATAATAAAATGAATGATAAAATGTATGTTTAATTGTAAATGAATTATCAACCATTAATTGATGTAATGAATAAACTAATTCTAATGGTACACTTTTAATTTGAATAAGTATTTCAAAATAAAAATTGAAAATTGTTTGAAATGATTGTTTCTCCAAGTCACCAATTAATGAATCTTGATTTTTGATTTTATATTTATTCATGTATAATTTTGCACATGATAATATTTCATTTTCATCATGTTCATATTGATAAAATATACTTTTACTTGAATTAAATAAATACATTTCAGTATCTGAAATGAAATTCATATCTTCAATTGGGAATATAATTGGTTTACTGAAAGTATTTAAAAATACCTGCAATAATTTTGAATCATATGATAATAAATTATCTATAAATGATGGATTATTTGAATTACAAATTGAATTTGAATCTATTTGAAATGTTGATAATTCAATTGTTGGAATTGATTCAATAACTTTACTAACAAATACAGAAAAGAAATTAAATGAAATGTATCCAGATACATTAAAGTATTTAATTAATTTAAGTATTTCCAATTCATTTGTTGGTAATTTTAGTTTATCTGGTACCACAATTATTGAAATTGGATTTTCAAATACAATTAATTTATCAATGTTACATTCTTGAATTGCATTATAAAAACATTTTTCCAAATTACCAATTCTATTAACCAAATCAATATAAACTTCAAAACTTGTACTTGATAATTTTGTTAATTTTTTATTTTCATCCAATTTTGCATATTGTAATAATTCAATTGATGAATATTCAATATTAATTAAACATCTGTCAATGAATGTATTTACCAATGATAAATCACATTTAATTAACCAATCTAATACTTGTTTATTTGTAATTGTAAATGAACTAGTTTGAGTATCAATTAAACCAAGTATTGGATAATATTGTAATTTATTCTTTTTAACTTTATCCATACATTTAATTAATTCTTTTTTATATATCTCTAAACCAAATTGAAATTTAAAACCACCAATAAATCTAAATATCATTAAGAATTTACGTTCAATTTCATTACTACAATCATCTAAATAATATCCATCATCTTGACATTCATCAATTGATTCTTCATATTTAACCATGAATTGATTATATAAACCAAATGGTTTAAATTTTAATATTATAAATTTAATAAATTCTTTAAATTTTAAATGTTGATCCATTGAATACTTTTCTTGAATTTTGTTTATCTTTTTTTCAATTACTTTTGGTATGAATTTATGATGACCTTCATTACAATATTTAAAATGAATTTTCAATAGTACCATCATTTCTTCAATTGTTCTTGTAATTTTTAATTCTTTTGAAATATCAAATATACTACAACCTAAAAGATTTACTGAATCTTTTTTTGATACCATATCTAATTCCATTAATTTTTCTAAACTACCAATACTTTCCAATCTGTTAAAAGCAGCAAATGAAATATAATAATCAAATGGTACTTCTACTGATTTTTCTTCTAATTCATCATCATCATCATCATCATAACTTAATATTTCATTCTTTAATTCTTTTTCCAATTCTGAAAATTCAACATCTTCATCATTAAATTCTTCATGGTGTATGATTTTTTTCTTTTTTGATTTTGGTTGATCAACTTCATCTGCTTCATCTAGTAGTGATAATTCTTTGTTTGTTGTTGGTGGTACTTGATATAATGATGGATTATCCAATATAAATTTAATCATCTCATTATGGTGTTTTTCGTTTTGAGAAGCAAGTTTTAATGACCTGTATTTGATTTCATCAGTTACTAAATTAAATTGATTTAATGATAATAAATGTTGTACCATTGATGGATGACATACTGAAATTGCTAATTCTAATGTTGAAGGGTAAACAATAATTGAATATGGTTCACTTGTTAATATTTTGATTGCGTCTAAACAATCATATTCAACTGCAGCTTTTGTAAGGTCACATATTTCAAATTCCATTCTTTTCTTCTCTAATAATAATTTAATAAAACCAATTAATGTTTCAATTTCTTGTTGTTTTTCAAATTCTTTTTTTTGTTTTTCCAATTCTAATTCAGTTGTAGATTTGACAATTAAACTTTTCTTTTTTGGTATAGGTTGCACTGGTACTGTTGGTTGAAATCTTTCAGTTAATGTTGATAAATATTCAAATATGAATTTTACAGTTTCTAACCCAAAATGAATATAATCATTATTTTCAATTTTACATTTTAATAATGGATATTGTTTACTTTCAATCATCCAATCTAATGAATAGATATCTTTGAATTTCCATCTATTTTCTTTACCAATTAATCTATGATCATCATATATAACCCATTCTACCGTTTGAATTGTATTTATTATATATTTCAATAAATAAATATTTGAAAATACCTTCCAAAATAATGTTTCATTTCTACCACAATTATTTCTGTTATTATTATTAACACTAATCATTTCACAATCTATTAAAAATATTGTACTATTATATTAATATAATATGTAATATATGGTTTACTATATTATATTCATATGATAATTCACACACATACCCATTTTTTATTTATATTTTTGTCGGTTGGCAAATGATCAAAAAAAAAATTAAAAAAAATTAAAAAAAAGAAAAAAACAAACAAAAAAAATGGTTTTTAGATATTTTTTAAGATATTTCATTTATTTTTTTTTTAATTTAAATTTTGAGATGAGATTGAGTGATAGTATGAATTACATGTTAATTTGTATGGTTTATGTGTGTTTATGTATGGTTATGTGTGTGTGGGTGTGTGTTTGTTATTTTATTATTTATAACCAATTTAAATCAAATTTATAATCTTCATGATTTAATAATTGTTTTTTTAAATAATTAAATAATTCTTGATCAGATTGAAAATTATTAATTAATGATTTACAATTATCTTGATTATAAAAATATTTGATGATATGAATACGATCTTCTTTAATTGCTTTTTTAACAGATTGTTTTGTAATTTTAAAAATACCTGGATAATGTTTTAAAACCAAATTACACATTTTAATATTACCAATAATGAAAGCTTCATTGAATGTACTATCATCTAATTCAATATAATTTAATAAAACTGATTGAAGATTTTCAATTCTTTTTTCTTCATTACCATTAATGAATATATCCAATGAAGATTTAATTAGTGATTGAGTTTCTTGATTTCTAATTATAGTTTCAACTAATAATTTACGATCAAAATCTGTAAATTCATCATTTAAATTATCATTTTCATCTTCTTGTTCATCTTGTTCAATTGATGTCATATAATGTTTTTTTGATAATGTTTTGATAATTTTATCCATTGTTAATTGACGTGTTAATGGTTCGAGTAAATCAAGATAATCTTGTTCATTTCTTGTATCGGATAAATAATCAATTAATAAATTAATGAATACAACTCTGAATGTACCATCTGCAAATTGATTTAATTTTGTTTTGAATAATCTTGGATCTTTAACTTTTTCAGGATAATTTTCAGCAATGAATTTAAATTCACCTTGATAATTATAATGTGATGAAACTGGATACAATGGTAAACTAAATACTGAAATATTATAATTATCCAATAAGAATTTTGAATTTTCAAATCTACTCCACCAAAGTGATCTACCAAAAATAGTATCATGAAATTGATTTTGATGGAAATTGAATGAAATGAATTTATGTAATGATTCTGTATCCATTACCATTGCAGCTAAATCAATTACATCATCAGAGAATTTAAATGTATTGATATATGTTGTACAAGGAATTGATAATTTCTCTTTCCATTCTTCAGATGGTAATGGTAATTTCTTTGGTAAACCAATATCTTCAAATAATGTACTTGTTGGTAATAATTCAGTTGCAGGTGAATCATGACATTGATATTGCATTGGGAAACCATCAATTTCATATACATGATCAGGATCTACTGTTTCATCTAATTTCGATTGAATAAATTGTAATTGATAAAAGAATAAATCAAATCTTTTTGTATCTAAAAAGTATTTAAGATCAGCATTTAATGTTTCTGTAAAGAAATCATCTGTTATTAATCTTTTAGTTGAAATTTGAATTGATAACTCCATAACCAATTTACGTAATATTTCATCCAATGAATGTAAATAAATTCTTGAACCACTATATTCATCAAATGAACCACCCAATATAAAATCAAATGAAAATTCATTAATATCTAAATACCTTTGAAGATTAAATCCATTTAAATCAACTGCATATTCATCTTCATCATCAAATGGATCACCATAAGTAGTTGCTGCAGATAATACATCTGTTGCTTGAGTATCAAAAAATACATCTAAACCAGGTCTTGATAAAATATATTTTGTAAATCTTGCACTTCTTAATTGAAGATAATAAAATGAATGATATAATGTATGTTGAATTACAAATAAATTATCAACTAATAATTTATGAACATAGAAAACTTTATCCAATGAAATACTTTTAATTTGAATTATAATTTGAAAATAGTAATTGAATATTGCTTGATATGATTCTTTTTCCAATTCATCTGATCCATCTTCTTCAATTAAAGCATCATTCATAAATGTAACTGGTTCAATTACTCTTGAATTCCATTTTACCATTAATATTTCAACTGTTGAAATTAATTCATTTTCATTGTAATCATAATGATGGAATACACTTTTATGAATATCAAATAAGTTTTTCTCGGTATTTGCAAATTTTTCCAATTGACTTGTTGAAAATAATAAATGTTTAAATGTTTTTAAATATACCAATGTAATTTTAAAATCTAATGCCAATACACTTGAAATAAACCAAGTTTTTTGTAAATGATTTGAAAATGGTACCAATGAAAAATCAATTTCAATTTCATCTACCAATGAAATATCAGTTGTTTTAGTTGCAATTTGTTTTAAAAATGAATAAAAGAAATTCATTGTAAATCCTTTATAATTACAACTATTAAAAAATTTAATTACTTTTAATACATCTTCAGATTTACTTGGTAATTGTAATTCTGTTGAAACTAAATCAACAATTGACATATGTGGTTGAAATGCAATTAATTCATCAATGTTACATTCTTTAATTGCACTATAAAAACATTTTTGAAGTCCACTTGATTTTGAGAAAACATCAGTAATATATGATGAACCACCAATTGATAATGTTTTTAATTCTGGACAATTTTGAATATATTGATATAATTGAACAGATGATAATTCAACATATAAATTATTTGCAATCCATGTATTTACCAATGTTAAATCACATTTTATTAACCATTCTAATACTTGTTTATTTGTTACATTTAAAGTTGGATCAACTACAGAATCTGTTATTAAATCAAATATTTCATAATATTGTAATGATTGTTTTCTAACTTTTTCCATACACTTTTTCAATTCTGTTTTATATGAAATTTCACCATAATATGATTTATAAAAATTATTATAAATGTATCTAAATAATGCAAGGAATTTAATTTCATTTTCACTATAATCATCTGAATAATAACCATCACTTTGAAATTGATCAATTGATATTTTACTTTCTAATATATATTTACTATACATTTCTGTTGATTTTAAATGAACAATTAAGAATCTTTTAAATTTATCCAATTGTAATTTCTTATCATCACCATATTTAACTTTGATTTTATCAATCTTTTTTTGAACTTTCTTTGGTATTGTATCATGATATCCATTTGCAATACAATATTTTGAATAGATTTTCAATAGGGTTAACATTTCTTCAAATGTATTTACTTTTTTTAATTCTTGATCAATGATAAAAATTGTTGAATTCTCTTTTGATACTATATCCAATTCCATTAATTTATTCTTGGTTTCCAATGATTTTAAACTATTAAAATCAGTAAATGAAATATAATAATCAAATGGTGGTTCTGATTCTGATTCTGATTCTGATAATTCTTTTATATTTGATTTGGAAAGTTTAGTTGATAAAAGTTCATCTTCATCTAAAATAGTATCATATTCTTCATCATTTGCACCTTTTGATAAATCTGGTGCAATATGTTTTGATTTAGTTGATGATGATGATGAAGATGATGATGAAGATGATGATGATATTGCTTTCTTTAATTGTTTTTCTGAAATTGGTTTTGGTTCTGGTGGTGGTACTTGATATAATGATGGATTGTTTAATAAGAATTCAATCATTTCATCTTTATGATCTTCACTTTGAGATGCAGTTTTTAAAGCTCTATATCTATTTTCCAATGTTACCAAATTACATTGAGTTGGCGATTCTTTAATTTTTAATAATTCTTGAACCATAGATGGATGACTATCAGCAATTGCTAAATCAAATGTTGATGGATATACAACAATTGAATGTGGTTCACTAATTAAAATACGTAATGCATCTAAACAATCATATTTGACAGCAGCTTTAGTTAAATCACATACTTCAAAATCATGTCTTTTCTTCACCAATAATAATTTAATAATTTCAATTAATTGTAAAACTTCTTCTTTATCATCTTGTTTTTTCTTTTCTTTTTCTAATTCAATATCAATTGGTGATTTGAATTTTTTAAGTGATGGTTTTGCTACAACTTTAATTCTTTCAGTTAATTTTGATAAACGTTCAAAAATGTATTCTACTGTTTCAATATCAAAATGAATATAATCATCATTTTCAATTTTATTTCTTAATAATGGATATTGTTTCTTTTCAACCATCCAATCTAATGAATAGATATCTTTGAATTTCCATCTATTCTCTTTACCAATTAATCTATGTTCATCATATATAACCCATTCTACTGTTTGAATCTTTTTAATTATATATTTTAATAAATATATATTTGAAAATACTTTCCAAAATAATGATTCTCCCAAACCATTATTATTTCTATTTTGGGTAATTAATGAATTATCTAATATTTAAAAAAAAAAAAAAGTGTAAATATGTGTTTGTATGTGTGTTAGTAATCAATCAATAAAAATTATTTACAATTTGTAAATATTTATTTGTAATGAACACATACTACCCATTTTAAATATTGTCTATATATTACTTTGTGTTTATGTGTGAGTATATATTGGCAGTTAATATAACTGATTGTTGGGAAAAAATCAAAAATCAATTAAAATATCTTTTTTTTTTTTTTTTATTTTGATAAAACTTAAAATATGGTAGCGCTATATTTTTTATTAATTTTATTAAGATTGGTTTTAAAAAAAAAATAGATTATTGGTACATTTTGTGAAAAAACACAATTCAGTGTTGAGTAAAATATGTTATTTCATACTCAACATTAAAATTTGTAACTGTTGTAATAAAATCATATAAATTGATTAATATTATTTGGTTTATGGAAATTATTACTCTTGGATTGAACATATGTGTATCTCAAAGAGTTAAATGATTTTCATATATATATATATATAACAAAAACAAAACTTTATTATTAAAATAACAGTTTGGAAATTGATTATTGGTAATTTAAAAAAAAAAGCATTTTTTTCATTGTAAAAAAATTCTTTGTAATTTTCAATGAAAATTTAAAATTTTTATCACAAATATCTTTATTTTTTATTTTTTTTCGATTAAAACTTAAATTAATATGGGGATTTTTCCCAATTCCACAAACTTTTATTTAATTTATTTAATAATAATTCCATTGGAATACCGACATTCCACGAGATATTTTTTTTATTGAAATTTTAAAATTTATATAAAAAATTAAAATTATCTGTTGATTTGTATTATTTTTTTTTTTTATATTTTCTACAAAGATTAAAATAAAAAAAAATTAAATAAAATCTTAAAGATTTCTTGTTAACCGCATTGAACAGGCGCAGGTGTGAAAAAGAATTCGTATTATTAAAAAAAAGCATTTTGTTTTTTTTTTTATTTTTTTTTTTTTTATTAATATTGTTGCTCTTATTACTCGTTCTCTAAATCAATTTGAATTATATTTGTACATAATATATAAATTTTAAATTATATATATATATCTCACAGATTATTATTGTATGTATTGATAAATTTTTTTTTTTTTTATTGTGTTTTTTGGGGGCGAATTTAAAAATAGATTTTTTGTCCTTTTGGTTGTGTACATTATTTTTTTTTATTTTAAAATAAGATTTTTTACATATCAAACCTTCCAGCCCATTACCAAAATTCTAAATTCAATCAAAAAAACTTCTTCTTTCTGATTTATATTTTTTATTAAATAATTTTTATTTTTTTTATTTTTCAAATAAATAATATCAACTAATCAGCAAACAATCTTATACACTTTTTTTTTTTAATAATAATATTGTAAATAGTTACAGGATCAATAATCAATAATCAATAATCAATAATCAATAATTAATACAGGAAAAAAGTAATAATATAAAACAATTGTAATATCATTCAACTATAATACACATAAATATACAAATACACACAGAATTAAAATGATAAAATTTATAATTTTAATTTTATCAATTTTTTTAATAATAAATGATAATATAATAAATGGTCAATTACCACCAGGTTATGGATTTGGATTAGTTGATCCATATGCTACATGTACAAATTATATTGGTGATCCAATTAATCAAAAATTATGTGGAGATAAATTACCAAATAAAGGTTAGTATCAATTTAGAAACGTACATATTTTAGAATTAAAAAAAATTGATTATTCTAATATATACAATATAAAATTTATAGAATCAATATATACAAGTTTAAATATAACAACTCAATATATAAATTTAAAAGTTGTTGAAGGTACATACAAGAAATTTACATTTTTACCAAGTGAGGAAACAAATAGAACAGAATTAAATTATGCACAATTTGGAATTTGTAGTATATATTTTCCAAAATGTATAACGACAACACCTCAAATAACACCAGTTAAAAATATAACATTAGCACAAAGATTATGTAAATCAGTTTGTGATAAAATGGTATTGGAAGTACCTGCATTAGGTGCATCATTAAATTGTTCTGATCCATTAAAATTTCCACCTATTGCTACATTATATAATTTAGCACCATATGGATTCACAGCAAATAATGGATTATATCCAGTACCATGTGTAGATCCATCAGTTGCATTTAATAATAATCCAGGGGAAATGGTTGAAATTTGTCCATCACCTTTAGTATTAAGAAATCAATCAGATCCAAATTTATCAGCAGATAAAGGTTACACATATTTAGGGTATAGTAATTGTGTATTAGGTTGTCCAGCACCTTGGTATCCAAAGAGTAAATGGGAACATATGTATACAATGTCAAAAATTGTATCAACAATTAGTTTTGTATGTTGCATTTATAATGTTATAACATTTGGTATATTGAATCATAGAAGAAGTAAATATAATTATTGTATTACATTTTTTTCATTATCAGTTGCAATTATAAATTTAATGGATATTGTAACATATTCAATTGGTTATGAAAAGGTATTATGTCCAGAACCAGGTAGATCAGCAGTTCAATCTGATGTTGCATGTGGTGTAACATCAGCATTATTTCATCTTGGTATTAGCAATGGTGTATTTTGGTGGGTAACAATGGCAATTCAATTATTATTAGTTGTTAAAAGATTAAAGTTATTTAGTTTTAGATATTTTATTATATTCAATTCTGCTTTATCAATAATTACATTAATTATTCCATTAGCTGGTAATGCATTTATGGCTGGACCAGGTGCTTTAGGTTGCTGGGTACGTAAAACTGCATATGTAAATGGTGTATTTTGGATACCTTGTGGTATAGCTTTATTCATGGGTTCAGTTTGTATTATATGGGTAATTGTAGAAATTTATAGAGTAAGTTAAATTTAATTTCTATTTGTAAATATACATGATATATAAGGTACAATATACTAATCCCAATTCACTCTACCAAAAGATTTCAAAAAGTGTATCAAAAGATAGTAAAATATTAATGTTACAAATTAAACCATTTTTATGTGTTACATTGGTTGGTGGAACATTTTTTTATTTATTTATATTCAATTTTAATAATGAAAGTAAAAAAGATAGTTATGTAGAATCAATACCAGCATATGTAAATTGTTTATTAACAAATGGTGATGATAGTGAATGTTATTCAAAAGGTCCAAATTATGAAGCTTATTTCCTGTTTTATTTTTTCATTCGTTTATTTGGTATAGTTTTCTTTGGTATTTATGGTACATCAAAGAATGCACGTGATATTTGGATTCATTCAAGTTTATTAAATCATCCAAAGATTAAACCATTCTTATTGAAATACATAAATTATAATTCACAAACTATATTTGGTAGTGCTACAAATCAAAATTCAAAAACAAATGGTGGTAATAATTCAAAAAAACCTGGTTTCAATTCATCAAATAATGATAATTCATTTTCTCGAACAAGTACTAGAAATATTGAATTGGAAAATAATTGTAATTCAATTGTATCAAAATCATGTCAAGATATTGAAACTGGTATAGATGAAACTAAAGGTGAAATTAGTAGTAGTAGTAGTAGTAGTGGTGGTAATAGTTAAAAAACAACACAATAAATTAAATAAACTCTCTTTTTTTTTTTATTTTAAAAAAAAATTTATTATTATTATATTATTATTTTTAATTTGAAGGACTACAAAATGTACTTTGATAATAATATGTTAAAGTAGAACTTGATGATTGGAATTCATTATTATATAAATCATCAGTTTGTCCACTTGTTGATCCTGATCCGGTTGATGATCCTGATCCAGTTGATGAAGATGACCCTGAAGTTGATGAACCTGAACCTGATGATGAAGAGGCTGTGGCAGTACCAGATGCAACAGTACCTGCACCAGATGGTGTTGATGTTGATAAACTACTTAAACCAGTTGGTGGAGCAAATGAAGAACCATTATAAAAGTTGATAGTTTGATAACATGTTAATGAAGCATTTTGAGGAGCAGAACATTTATTTGGATTATTTTTAAATGTTTTACAATCACTAACCATTGGTTGATTATCAATACAAAGATAAACATATCTATCAATACTATATTCTGGAACTTGAGCAATTGTACCATTTGTTAAATAAGTTGCAACTACTATACCTTCATCATCACATTCACCATAATTTGTTGTTGACATAAATGCATTTGCATAAGAATTTGGTGCAATAAATGCATCTGTTGAAACTGAAATTTTAAAATAATATGGACCCATTGGTACAGTACCTTGATTTAAATTACCTAATGATGATGATGGTATACATGATCCTTCAGTACCACTATTACTTGCAATTAATACACTTGGTTTACAAGGTGTTGGAGCAGATGCACCAAAATTTACTGCTTTATATGTTGACCAATTAATTTGATTTTTACCACTAACACTAAATTGAAACATTGTTTTATCATCCAATGTTAAACATGTATCAATTACACCACTGAAACCTAAACCTGAGATTTCGCCTGAACAATCTGATGTTTGATATGGTGTAAAATTTACATAAACATTTTCAAAACTAAAACATTGTTTAATTGTTGATAATAATACTAATAATATTATGAATTTCATTCTTTCTATCTGTTAACACAATACTGGTATTGAAAAAAATTGAAAAAAAAAAAATATCAAAAAACTAATGTGTCGTTTATTTTTTTTAAAAAAAAATATATAATAAAAAAAATTTTTTTTATTTGTGTTTTTTTATTTAAAATTAAAAATAAAATAAAAATTATATATTTTTTTTATTTTTTATATTTATTTATTTAAAATTTTTATATAAATTTTAAAATAATAATAAAATATTAATTTTTAATAATTTTT